>MDKI01242710.1:0-54071 GCA_005239505.1 Nicotiana paniculata | reverse complement strand
CATTCAATCTTTATGTACCACGATAATTCCACGGAAAAACACTAATACTTCTCCCATAATACTCGCAACAAGATTTAACAGTAAGTCACCAAGCCAAGTAACCAAAAAAAAAAAAAAGAAACAACAATGAACATGAAACAATTAAACATGAAGAAATTATACTGGAAACAGGGAAGAGATCATGTAAGAAGACAACTTGGTGGTGTATAGATACTCATCACCTCATCTATACACCACCACACATGAAATTTCACATGACAATTAAGTTGGGGATTCCTATTTCCTCAAGTCAAGGTTAAACCAAGCACTTACCTCGATCTAACAAGCACTTCATTGCTCTAGCACTGCCTTTCCTTTAGAATTTGCTTCTAACCCGCGCGAATCTAATCACAATTTGTTCAATGTTATCAATAATAGCATAAAGGAATCATCTTTATTGAAAAGCAATGGTCTTCCTAAGTTTTCCTATTCAAATTCAAAAATCGACCCCGCACCCGCTTGGTCTAAACTCGAGGTTCAGACTAAAACCCGTTTACCCAATCTCCCCCGAGCCCGGATATACAATTGGTATTGGAATCTGACCTCAATTCGAGGTCCAATTTTCCAAATTTGAAATTTCTAAGTTCTACCCAAAAACCAAATTCTTACCATGAAAACTCTAGATTTTTGGTTGTAATCTTGTTAAAGGCTGTTAGGAATTGAAAGAGATTAGTTAGAGATTACTTACCAATGGTTTGGAGAAGTTTGGATCTTTGAAAAATCTTCTATGGAGGTTTAGGGTTTTAGAAATTGGAAAAGAAGGCAAAATCCCGTCAAAAAGCTGATATAACAAGTTGTGGGTCTCGCATTTGCGAAACCTGGACTTTCCGGAGAGATATCTCAAATGCGAATAGGACCTCGCATTTGCAAACAGGGCATTGGCTTTGCATTTGCAAAGCCCGACCTCGCATTTGCGAGATCTGAGGCCTGCACCAACCTCGCATTTGCGAGATCTGAGGCCTGCACACCATATGTTCAGCTGTTGGGGTATTTTTCTAAATCTAGACACTCTGTAGTCTACCCGAAACTCACCCGAGCTTTCGTGGCTCCGAACTAAACTTGCACACAAGTTCGAAAACATTATACGAACTTGTTCGTGCAATCAAATCCTCAAAATAACATCAAAATCTATAGATTTAGCCTCAAAACTCAAGATTTCCTCAAGAACACTCAAATTCCTAACTTTTCAACCGGATGTCCGAATTACATCAAATCAACTCTGATTGTCATGAAACTTCACAGATAGGACTTACATAACATAACAAACTTGTTTCGAGATCCAGAACCAAAATACGGGCCCGATATCATATATTTCACATATTATTTCAATTATTTATTTCATGAATTAACCAGCAGAACAATTTTTTTCAAAAATTGTTTTCTAAGGCTTGGAAACTCGGAATTCATTTCCGGGCATATGCTCAAGTCCTATATTTTACTATGGACCTCCCAGGATCGTCGGAACACAGATCCGGGTCCGTTTACTCAAAATGTTGACCAAAGTCAACGATAATCAAATTTTGACTCTAGAAATACTATTTCTCATATTTTCACATAAAAGCTTTCCTGTTTCACACTCGGACTGTGCACGTAAATTGAGGTATTTAAAAGTAATCTTTTTATGGCTAGTAAGCCTAGAACAAAGTCTAAATTCATAAAATGACACCTTGGGTCATCACAATGAAGCAAGAAGATCACGTGAATGTACAAGACACAATTTATAACCTAATTTACCCCCGAGCATGGTTAACCCTGGAACATGCATATATGATCGTCACCTCATATATGTATCACCCCCGTATGTAGAAAACAATGTCAAATAGTAGGGAAAATTCCCTCAACAAAGTTAGGCAAGACACTTACCTCAATTCGGCTAATTCAATACTCAATTTAGCTTTTCTTTTACAAGATCCACCTCCGTTCGACTCAATATAGCCAAAGACGTCTTAAATACATCACACAATGCAAGGGAAAACAAGTTTAAATAATAAAACTGTGATTTTTATTCAATTTCTAAAAAGTCAACAAAAGTAAACTCCCGGGCCCACCCGGTCAAAACCCGAATCCAAGGTAGGTCTTGACTACCCATAGTCTCACGAGTCCAAATATGTATTTTGTTTCCAAATCCGAATCCTATTAAACTCTCAAATCCCAAATTTCCATTTTTCAAAGTTTTGACAAAATTCCCAAATTTTCCCCTAGATTTCTTATGAGTTTGATGTTAAATCTTGTGAAAATCATGAAATGTAGTTGAGAATTTATTAGAGGCACTTACCCAATGATTTGGTATGAAAATCCTTTCACAAAATCGCCTCCTATCGAAGCTAGGGTTCAAAATATATCAAAATTAAGCTAAGTTTCGGAATTCTCAGCATTTAACAGGTTGCAGATGTCGCATTTGCGACAAGGGGGTTCGCAAATGAGACCCTCGCAAGTGCAGACAATATATAGAAAATGCGAAAAAGAAGCCTTCCTGTCAAGGTCGCATTTGCGACACAATACTTCGGAAATGCGAAGTCTAATAATTCGCAAAAGTGGCAGGGTCCCTCGCAAATGCGGACAACCCCACATCACAAATGCGATGGGTTTCTTCGCAAATGCGTATCTTCCCCAGCAGGCCACTTTTCGCAAATGCGGTGGCTACTTCACAATTGCGGCTGTTGCTTTTGCGACAAATACATCGCAAAGAGATGACACCAGAACCAGAACTCAAAATTTGAACAAAAACAATCTGAAACCACTCTGAATCTCACTCGAGCCCTTGAGGCTCCAAACTAAACACCCACACGAGTCCAAAAATATAACACAAACTCGCTCGAGCGATCAAAACATCAAAATAACCTGTAGAATCACGAATCGGACTCCAAAACGCATGAAGATCAAAGGAAACTTCAAGAATTTCTAGAATCGCAACCAAACGTCCGAACCATATTAAATCAACTCCAAATGGCGCCAAATTTTGCATACAAGCTCTACATGACGAGACAAACCTACTCGGAGCTTCAACTCATGCATAACAACCTCGAAACAACAAATCACACCTCAAGTCAAAATCAATGAACTTTGGAACTTTAACTTCTACAACCAATGTCGAAACCTATCAAAACATGCCGATTGACCTCAAATTTTGCACACATGTCACATTTGACATTACCAACCTATTCTAACTTCAGGAATCGGAATCGAACCTGATATAAAAAAGACCACTCCCCGTCAAACATCCCAATAATCCAACTTCTGCCATTTCAAGGCAAATTCGACTACGAACCTACAAATTACAGCCGGATGAGATCCTAAGTCCAAAATTACCCAACGAAGCTAACGGAACCCACAAAACTCCATTCCGAGATCCAGTGCTAAAAGGTCAAAGTTGGCCAACTCTTACAACTCAAAATTTAAATCTTGAAGTTCATTCTTCCAAATCAATTCCGGATAACTTGAAAACTCACACCGACGACTTACGCGAATCATAACACATCATGCGGAGATACTCGAGCCCTCAAACTATCAAGAAAAGTGCAAATACTCAAAATGACCAGTCAGATCGTTACATCCTCCACTACTTAAACACGCGTTCGTCCTTGAACATGCCAAAAGTCGTTCCAAAGCTATCAAACCACGATGTAAACTTACTATGCATATACCTGAGGATGATTCCCACTTTACCCTGCTCCACATAAGCCTGTCAACACAACATAACTAAAGATCCTTACTTCAAATTTGGTCCTTAACGTTAGAACCCAAATCCCCAACATCCAAAATTCATTATTACTTATAACGTCATACATATGCGTATAAATGCCATACCATGCATAGTTATACGCGTTCATAACATCATCAAGCCTCTGAGGGCATCCCATCATATCATCTCGGCCACTGTGGGCAAATCATCAACGTATACCAGCTGATCAGGTGGTGGTGCGTATATAACACCGTAATCTTTTCTCATATCCCATATACATATAATATACATATATACGCATATATAATTCCATCTGGTCATAGGTCAATGCACATGTATAAATGAATGCAATGCACGAGAAGTACGTTAATAAAATATTTCAGAATGTCATAAGACTATTATGCCTTTGATTAATATCATGAAGTAAACTATATCAACTTTATTATTTTCTGAGACCCATGAACAGACGACGGAAATAAGACATATGGGGAATCAAGAACATATGAACCTCTAGAGTCATTTATGGAAGTTGTGCATTTACTCGTTTCATTTGTATCGTATGGATCATGCCAAAAGGAAAGAAGGGATAGCCTTAACATACCTGAACCGATTCTCTTGACAATCCCTTTAACACCCGTTGATTGCAACAACACATAACGTCGGTTCGAAGTAGGGGAAAATTCGTATGATATTATTGAGAAAGATTGTACCGTACTCACTTAAAATCGCAAAATCCCGTTGCTATTATACTAATAAGTCTCGTATGAATTTTGTTTCAAGAAAAATCACATTATTACCATTCAAATGCTTGTATGAATTGTTGAAACTACCTTTCGTTTCATTGTATATATGCAAGAATTTCCCTTAAGTGATTGTAGAGAGGCTTTTAATCTTTGTTGGTGTGGGCCCTACCAGATAAGAATGACTCGGCCACAAAGTCTTCAAAATGAGCCACCTATTTTAATGACTAAGAGTCATTCCTTGGTCATTAAATCAAGACCCCTTGGCTTCCATGTTAGGAGATGGTGTCCCCCTTAAACTTTATCCATAATTTCTTAATTATAAGTTAATCACCCACTTAAAAATCCATAATTACCCAATTATCCACATAATCAAGAATTATCTCAAATTACTTAAAATATTACTAACTTTTAACACACTTTATACATATTACTATCTTGGTCATGTGGTACCGGATATTTTAGCTCGGACCGTATTTTATCCCAAATTGTCAAACTTCGATGAAACGCATTTTCTTCGATTCACTTACCCTTTTACCTTCATGAATTTACTTGTTACTTGTTTGAAATAGAATAATGCTTACAATCTCAAAATAATCTCATTCCCGAACTTATGTCGATTAATTTACGACGAAACTTTAACGTACAAAAATACGAGATGTAACATCTCATTTCAGAGCTTTTATCAATTTACTTATGGCATACATTACAACAACAACAACAACAACAACAAACCCAGTTTGATCCCAACATGTGGGGTCTGGGGAGGGTAGTCTGTACGCATACCTTACCCCTACCTAATGCAGGTAGAGAGGCTATTTCCAATAGACCCTCGGTTCAGAAAGGGTAAGAAGAAGGAGAAGGAAGCAAGGAAGGAAAAAAAACCACCTTAATAAAAAAAAGTATCCAATAATAGCAGCACAGAATACAATACTTGAGACGAACAAAACCACATATCATAATAAAAATCAAAGAATATGAAGGAAAATGCATGCTACTAAGCCTGTCATTGAGCACTATAAACTACCTACTAACCCTCTACCTTAATCCTCGACCTCCACACCCTCCTATCAAGTGTCATGGCCTCAGTGAGCTGAAGCAGCGCCATATCCTGCCTAATCACTTCTCCCCAGTACTTCTTAGGCCTACCTCGACCCCTTCTCAAACTCTCCATGTCCAACCTCTCATACCTACTGACAGGGGGATCAATGCTTCTTCTCGTAACATGTCCGAACCATCTCAGCCGCGACTCGCGCATCTTGTCCTCCACGGAGGCTACTCCCACTCTGTCCCGGATAGCTTCATTCTTAATTCTATCTCACCTGGTACACCCACACATCCATATCAACATCCTCATCTCTGCTACTGTCATCTTCTGCACGTGGGAGTTCTTGACTGGCCAACACTCAGCCCCATACAACATAGCGGTCGAACTACCACTCGATAAAACTTGCCCTTAAGTCCTAACATCACCTTCTTATCACATAGAACAACGGATGCAAGCCTCCACTTCATCCATCCCGCTCCGATCCGATGTGTGACATCTTTGTCAATCTCCCCGTTACCTTGGATAATTGACCCGAGATACTTAAAACTCGCTCTCTTGGGGATAACTTGAGCATCAAGCTTAACCTCTATGTCTGCATCATGGGTCTCACTGAATTTGCACTCCAAGTATTCTGTCTTTGTTCTACTCAGTTTGAAACCCTTAGACTCCAAGGTCTATCTCCAAACCTCCAACCTCGCGTTAACGCCGCTAGGCGTCTCGTCAATCAACACGATATCATCGGCAAATAACATGCACCAAGGCACCTCCCCTTGGATGTGACGCGACAGTACATCCATCGCCAAGGCAAACAAAAATGGGCTAAGAGCCGATCCCTGGTGCAACCCCATCACCACAGGGAAAAGGTCTGAGTCACCTACAGTCCTTACCCGAGTCTTAGCATCATCATACATATCCTTAATCACCCTAATGTACGGTACCGGAATTCCGCTAACCTCCAAACACCTCCACAGTACCTCCCTCGAAACTTTATCGTATCCCTTCTCAAGGTTAATAAACACTATATGTAAATCCTTCTTCTTTTCCCTGTACTGCTCCACTAATCTCCTTACCAAATGAATTGCTTCGGTAGTCGAACGCCCCGGCATGAATCCAAACTGATTCTCGGAAATAGACACGCACTTCCTCACCCTGGCTTCCACCACTCTCTCCAAAACCTTCATAGTGTGACTCAATAACAAACCTTCATAGTGATACTTATGGCGTGAATTCACGTATGAAAACATGGTGTATAACATCTGGTAACAAAAAGGTTGGGAGATCCAGGAACTTAAAGAAAATAAGCTGAAGAAATGCGGAAGTATTAAAGAAATGCAATGAAATTGATAAACTAAAAAAAATTAACTAGATATGTGGAAATTCAAGGAAAGATCCAAGAACACCGAGATTATGTTAATCTATATTTTTGACAAGATCCTAATGACAACAAGTTGGTTATGAAACCAATTGCCTTCACTAGAGATAAGCGAATCAAGAGCTAGATTCAGATCTTGACTTCTAGTTTGAATAACTTACGACAACAACTAGTAAAAGAAACTAGTCGACTTCGAAGAATATCAAAAGAAACAAAAGATATCACAAGAAAGAAAATTATCTTACTACCTTAAGCTATGAACTAGTTAGGGTTTCAAGATAAATCTTAAAGTAAAATTCACAAAGGTTCAAAATAACTCACAATAATAATATTAATCTTCAATGTTCTTCTCTACAATGAAAGACAATCACCCCTTTATATAGTAGTAAAGAAGGAGCTAGTCAAGACTTCAATAAACGAGAATTATATTCCCTAGAATCATAGAAACTACCTACACTAGGACCAATGTAGTCAACATACACATAGACCAATGCAAGTCAACATAGATTAAAATAACTATAAAATATATATTCTAGAAACGATTTTTGGGCTTATTTGGGCTGCTGAAAATTCCTCTTTTTTGAGGGGAATATTTGGGCCTGATTCCATCTCCTCTTGGACTTTAATATAGGCCTCCAAATAGTTGTAAGACTTAGCCCAAAGATCCTGCTTGTGTTGAAGCTGTTATTCTAATAAAGCACTTTTTAATTGCCAATTGAAGCCCATTAAGCTTGTCTTGAAATTTTCTTTGTTTGAGACCTTGTCATGGGCCTTCTTGGAGCTTCCAGAGCTTCATCATTCTCCTTTAATTATGTTGAGATGCCATGGATTATATCTTTCCCCTCTTCTTGAAGAGAATTCGTCCTCGAATTCGAGCCTGTATCAAACAAGGAAAGATGGGAAACATTGAAGGTAGCACTAACGTGATATTCACTAGGAAGGTCAAGTTTATAAGCATTGTCTCCAATTATTTCAAGGACTTCAAGTGACCTATCTCTTCTTGGATCTAATTTGGATCTTCGTTTGGCAGGAAATCTTTCCTTCCTAAAATGCACCCAAACTAAATCTCCAGGCTTAAAAATAACATATTTTCGCCCCTTATTTCTTCGTAAGGCAGTTTGTTCATTCTTCCGTTCAATTGCAAGCCTTGTATGTTCATGAATCTTCTTCATCATGTCAGCCTTATTCCTACCATCAAGATTAACAATGTCATTAGTAGGAAAAAGCAACAAATCAAGGGGAGTGAGAGGATTAAATTCATAAACAACTTCAAAAGGAGACTTACCAGTAGAAGAGTGGATAATTCTGTTATAGGCAAACTCTACCATGGGCAAATGTTCTTTCCAAGAAGATAATTTTCCTTTTAAAACAGCTCTAAACATATTCCCTGAGGTCCTATTAACTACTTCAGTTTGTCCATCAGTTTGTGGGTGACAAGATGTAGAAAACAACAATTTAGTTCCCAACTTCGCCCAAAGAACTCTCCAAAAGTGACTTAAAAATTTAGCATCCCTATCACTAATGATAGTTTTAGGTATGCCATGTAATTTAACCACTTCCTTCACAACTAAATCATCCACATGTAATGCATCATTAGTCTTCAAGCATGGAATAAAATGAGCCATTTTTGAAAATCTATTTACCACCACAAATATATTATCCTTACCATACTTAGTTCTAGGAAGTCCTAACACAAAATCCATAGAAATATCTGTAAGGGACCGTAAGATTTTAACTAAAAACCCGGAATTTTGAGGCGCTACGGACCTAAAGGAAATATCTGGATTAAACAGTACGCTACATACCTAAAGGAAAATGTTTGCAGAAGAATGCGTTTCTGCGGCCCATTATGCGGCAGCATAATCACTCTGCAGACCGCATATTGGCTGCAGAGGGAGGCAACAAATTTGGTCAATTTTGAGGTCAGTTATGCGATCGCATAATCACTTTGCGGACTGCATACTGGTCGCATACTTGGACAGAAAATTCAAGCCCATGAGGGCTATTTTGCGGTCACTTTGTGGGTCGCATAACCATTATGCGGCCGCATATGTAACCGCAGATCTGTGTCGGGGCTCCTATTTTCTAATCTTTAAAACCCGACCCATTCTATTAAAACACCACATTAGGCCATATTGAGCTATTTTTCTTACATTTCTAGAGTGAGGGAAAGGGTTCTTAGAGAGAGAGATACCAAGCATCAAACTAATATCCTTCAATTCTTGCTAATTACTTGAAGATTTTCAAGAAGGTCACCATATCAAAGGTAAGAATCTAATCCCAGCTCAACATTTCAAAATTTCTTCTAAAATGGGTACCTAACAAGATAGTTCATGGGCTTGGGGTTAATTGTTTTGCATGCATGGGTGGTGAGGAAACCTAGGATCAATGTGAGATAAAAATGGTTAAGGATAGGGAATGGGCTAAAGCATCTATCATCCTTCTAATTCTTGAATCAATTTTCGATAATCCTAAAATAGATTGAAGGTGCTAAGGGTCCTGGAAGTTATTGTCAAACGTAAGGAAATCTTTATTGAGGTACGTATGGCTAAAAATCCCTCTTCTTAGAAATTGAACCCCCATGGTGCCCCTACAATTGGTGTAAGTTTCAACCTTGATTGATTTAGGAAATGACATTCCAAACGTGCTTGTGTTGTAAGTCTTTATGTGAAATATGTATTTAAATGCTCCGCATTATGCTATTTTGTTACTTGGTGATGTATTGAAGGTGTGGAATATGTGTTAAATTTCCAAAGTATGTGAAAGCCTCTGTATGCCCACAATTCACAATTTCTCCTATGTGTACTTAATATCTTGAATTGAAAGGCTTGTTGTCGAAATTGATAATAGTGTGAAATATGGGGAAGGAACTCGAATTATGAAATGCGGACAAGTTCCAAGTATGAATTAACAATTGTGGACACTAGCGCCGAAGGAATTGAAATATGTGTGTGAAATAAGGAATGAGATGATTGATGAAAAATGGAAATGTCTTGAGTGATACGGCCTAGTCAATCGGGCCGTGATCAGACGACAGGCCGCACACATGGTGGTATTGTGCTGGGAATTGAACCGGAATTGAAACATGAATTGATATTGTGGAAAAATGTCTCCAAGGGAGATGACCTAGCCGATCGGGTTATGATCGGACTCCATATAAGAGTACGGTGGTATTGTGAATAATGAGGTGTTAATGCTAATAATGGCCCAAGCTAAAGCTATAGTAATTTCACTTGAAAGTTTATATGATTCCTTATTTGATGTTGTGGTGTTGTCTAAGTTTCTCATTGATTTTTTGATTACTTATTCCTGTATTATTGATCATTCTAATGAAATGGTGTTCAGCTATACATACTAGTACCATTCGACAATACTAACGTCCCTTTGTCAGGGGCGCTACATCTTTGAATGGATGTAAGTGGTCCCATCGCAGATAGTACCAATTGCAGATAGTGGTGCACTCTCCTCACATCAGTCTTGGTGAGCCCCCATTTCTTCCAGGGATCATGTAGTTCATCTTGTGTATAAGTTACCACATTTTGAGGTATGTCCGGGGCCTTGTTACCGGCATTGTCATAATTATCTTTTGTATCATTAGAGGCTCCGTAGATGTTTGTGTGGGTTATGTATGGGTATCAGATGGGTCACTGGATCATGTTTTGTTTTGTAACTCTTTTCCCATTAAATAGTAAACTGTATGTACTTTTGGAAACTTAACTATGGTGTAATGAAAAGTGAACTAGCAACGTTTATATATATATTTGAGCTCTCCCTTGTTTAACAAATGATAACACGTCCCCTTTTCGGATCATGAATGAGTCGGGTAGGAAAGGTCTAATAGGCTTGCTTGACCGGGTTCACTCGGTTGAGCGCCGGTCGCGCTCCCCGAGGTTGGGGCATGACAATATCAATCCAAGGGGAAGTAGGGACATGTAAAGGAGTATAAAGACCATGTGGTAACACTTTTGATTTGGCTTATTTACATTCAAGACACTGAAAGCACACTTTTTCGACATCCTTTCGTATGCCTGGCCAAAAACAATGTTCAGCAAGTATATCCAAAGTTTTGGGCACTCCAAAGTGTCCCATGAGTCCACCACAATGTGCTTCCCTAAAAAATAATTCACGCAAAGAGCAATTAGGAATACAAAATTTATTTTCCTTAAAAAGGGACCCATCTTGAAGATTGAACCTATCATAAGGACCCAACTTACATTCTGCAAAAGCCTTGCCAAAATTAGAATCATTAGAATAAAGTCCCTTGATTTGATCAAAACTCATTAATTTAGAAGTAAGAGAAGAAACCAAAACATACCTTCTTGAAAGTGCATCAGCAACCATATTCTCTTTTCCTTGCTTGTAAGCAATCACATATGGGAATGTTTCGATGAATTCAACCCATTTTGTATGGATACGATTAAGCTTACCTTGGCTCTTCAAATATCTCAAGGATTCATGATCGGTCTTCACCACAAACTCTCTTGGCCACAAATAACGTTGCCATGTAGCTAAAACCCTTACCAAATCGTATATCTCTTTGTCATAAGTTGAGTAGTTCAATGTAGCTCCACGCAGCTTTTCACTAAAGTATACAATAAGCTTCGAGTCTTGCATCAAAACAACACATATTACTTTTCCAGAGGCATCACATTCAACCTCAAAAGACTTAAAAAAATTAGGTAATTGCAAAAAAGGAGCAGGACACAATTTTTCTTTCAACAAGTTAAAATCATCATCTTGTTCTTTTCCCCATGAAAAAACCTTATCTTTTTAATGACTTTAGTTAAAGGAGCAACAATGGTGCTAAAATCTTTAACGAATCTCCTATAAAAACTAGCAAGCCCATGAAAATTCCTAACTTCAGTTATACTGTTAGGTTTAGGCCATTCTTTGATTGCCTTGATTTTCTCTTCATCAACTTCAAATCCCTTAGAACTAACCACAAAACCCAAGAACACCATACGATCCATACAAAAAGTACACTTCTTAAGATTAGCAAACAAGTGTTGTATTCTAAGAACTTCAAAAACTTGTTTTAACTTTTAAACATGCTCATCTAGATTTTTAGAATAAATCAATATATCATCAAAATAAACCACCACAAAATTCCCATGAAAATCCTTAAAAATATGATTCATCAATCTCATGAAAGTGTTGGGTGCATTAATCAAGCCAAAAGGCATAACTAACCACTCATAAATCCCATATCTGGTCTTAAAAGCAGTTTTTTTATTCATCTCCAGGATTCATTCGAATCTTATGGTAACCAACTTTTTAGATCAATTTTAGAAAAGATTTTGGATCCATGCAATTGATCCAACATGTCATCAAGACGAGGGATAGGATGTCGATACCTTACCGTTATCTTATTGATTGCTCTACAATCCACGCACATCCTCCAAGTTCCATCCTTTTTGGGTACCAATAGGATGGGAACAAAGCAAGGGCTCATGCTCTCTCTCACAAAACCTTTTGCCAAGCAACTCCTCAACTTGCCTTTGAAGTTCTTTTGTCTCTTCTGAATTACTCCTATAAGCAATCCTATTTGGAATTTGTGCTCCAGACACAAAGTCAATTTGGTGCTCAATGCCATGCAAAGGTGGTAGACCTTTAGGGATATCCTTAGGGAAGATATCATCAAAATCCTGCAAAAGAGAAGAAACATTACTTGGCAAAGAAGAAGTTAGTAACTCAGAATTAATCAAAACTTCTTTGTAAGTAAGTAGTATAATGGGCAACCCCTTTTTTGTTGAGTTCAAACACTCTTTGACTTTTATGTACAAACTCTCCTTTTTCTTTTCCTTTGCCTCTTTTCGCTCACCAAAACTTTCCCTTTTTTAAACTCAAACCCTCCTTTACCACTTTGCTCAAGTTGCTTCCCTCTCTATCTCTCTCTTGGCCATCTCTCTTTCTTTCTTTCTCTTGGCCTTATTTCTTTTCTTTTCCCTCAAGCTCACTTTTTTTTCTCCCCTTTGTTTTCCCATTACTTCCCTCAATCTCTTTTGATCCTCAAATACTTGAGAAGGACTTAAAGGTGCAAGAGCATACTTCTTGCCATTAAGCTCAAGAGAATATCTATTCTTTCTTCCATCATGAAAAATATTCCTATCATATTTTCACGGACGACCTAACAAGATGTGACAAGCTTGCATATGGACCACATCACAAAGAACATCATCCACATAACTACCAACATTGAAGGAAATCATGAATTGTTTGTCGACTTTCAGTTCACCACTATCATTCAACCATTGGAGTCTATAGGGCTTAGGATGTTTCATGTATGCAAGCTCTAACATGTTCACCAAGTGTGAACTCACCACATTAGCACAACTACTACTATCAATAATCATAGAACAAGTTTTTCCCTTTATTCTACACCTAGTATGAAATATATTCTCCCTTTGTTCTTCACTATTGATTCCTAAATTAATAGTCATAATCCTCCTAACTACCCCAACCAAACCATCATTAAAATTCAACTCTACATCATCTTTACTCACTCATTCCTCTTCTTCCTCACTTTTCTCTCTCTCATATTCTCCATCTATACATCATCTTCACTTACTTCTCCCTCTTCTTTCTCACTTTTTTTACTCTCATATCCTCCATCTTCTCTCAAAAGAATATTTCTTCTATTTGGACATTCATGCATCATATGACCTCTTCCATGACATTTGTGACATTGAATGAAACTAGAAGGTTAAGAGGATCTATGATTGAAAGCTTTACCTCCCTCTTTCTCATCAACTTTACCTTTCCCCTTGTCTTCTTGAGGTCTAGAAATCGCTTCTTGTTTTGTCCGTGGCTTATTGGAATTGGTGTTTGGCCGACTTCTCCATGAGCTAGCTTGTTGCCTTCTTTTATTTTGCTTTTCTATTTACATCCAAATCTACTAACCCATCTATAGTTACATATTGTTGTATCTCTACTACATCAGCTAATTTCACTATTTAAACCATTAAGAAATCTAGCCATATTGGCCTCGTCTTCTTCCATACAAATATCTTAGATCATAGTCATATCCATAGCTTTAAAGTATTCATCAACAGTCATGGTTCCTTGCTTCAAGGTCTGAAGACGCAGTTGTAGGTCTCTTTGAAAGTGGGAAGGCACAAACTTCTTCCTCATGACTCTCTTCATCTTGATCCAAGTAGCAAAGGGTGGTTCTCCATCTTGTTGTCTGTTCCTTGTAAGATTTTTCCACCAAATAGAAGCATAATCAGAAAATTCAACAACAACATGCTTAACTTTCTTACCTTGAGAGTAGTTTTGACAGTTAAAGACGACCTTAACTTTCTGCTCCCAATCAAGGTACAAGTCGGGGGCTCTTGTGCCCTTGAAAGATGGCATCTTTATTTTTATGCTACTAATATTATCATCTTCTACTCTACCTTGTTTTCCCCTCCTATCTCTTCTCACCCTATCTAGATTTACATAAAGATCATCAACAAAATCATCTATAGGGTTTTCTTGATTCACAATGGGGGAATGGGGTTCATTTCTTCTATTATGAGGCCTATAATTATTTCGAGGTTGTACATCAGGTTGATTTCCCCTCCTAAGTGCAGCTATTGTCTCATTTTGTTAAGCAATAGTATTCCTTATCTCTTGGAATTGCAGGTTCCATCTCTCGAATTGTTGATGCATACCTTGTAGAGTAAAATTATTTCTTGCTCGGATTTCAGCTTCCTGAAGAGACCTTTGTTCATCATCACTAGCACCTGTATGAGACATCTTTAAAAAAATAGTTATCACTCAAACTTGGCTCTTTCCCTCAATTGTTCTCTCCCACTCTTGCCTTTTCCCCCTCAATTACCTTTGGAAAATACCTTGTAGATTTATAATTAAATCCAAATAGTATCAAAGTCCTTAGTAGTAAAATAAGGAATTTTGGGGCACTAAAGAAAGTGAAGAACCAATCCTAGAAAGAGTAGGATTTAGTTGAAACAAAGCTCGAACAAAGGAAAATGAATTTTTGAACAAGATCAAAGAAGTAAGAAAATTGAGTTTTTTCCCTTATCCTTAAAGATCTAAGATCCCCTCTTCTTGTTTCCTTTCTTGATTTTGGAAACAAACACAATAAAAATCTGATTTCTTGAAGAGCAATATCTTTCTCTCTTTATTTTGAAAAACTTTTTTTTCTTCATTTTTTTCATTTTTTATAGTACTATTCACTGCTACAGTACTTTTTGTTTTACTTTTTTTTCTTTGTTCATAAATTCCCAAGATTTATTAAGAATGAAATCTTGATACAACCGCTCTAATGCCACTTGATAAAACAAAGGTTGGGAGATCCAAGAACTTAAAGAAAATAAGTTGAAGAAATGCGGAAACAGTAAAGAAATTCAATGGAATTGAGAAACTAAGAAAAATAAATTAGATATGTGGAAATTCAAAGAAAGATCCAAGAACCCTGAGATTATGTTAATCTTGATTTTTGACATGATCCTAATGACAACAAGCTGGTTATGAAACCAATTGACTTCACTAGAGATAAGCGAATCAAGAACTAGATTCTGATCTTGACTTCTAGTTTGAATAACTTATGATAACAACTAGTAAAAGAAATTAGTCGCCTTCGAAGAATACCAAAAGAAACCAAAGATATTACAAGAAAGAAAATTATCTTACTACTTTAAGCTGTGAACTATTTAAGGTTGCAAGATAAATCTCAAAGTAAAATTCAAAAAAGTTCAAAAAAACTCACAATAATAATACTAATCTTCAATGTTCTTCTCTACAATAAAAGACAAGCACCCCATTATATAGTAGTAAAGAAGGTGCTAGTCAAGACTTCAATAAATGAGAATTATATTTCCTAGAAGCATAGAAGACTACCCACATTAAGACCAATATAGTCAAAATACACATAGACCAATGCAAGTCAACATAGATTAAAAAACTATTAAATATATATTCTAGAAACTATTTTTGGGCTTATTTAGGCTGCTGAAAATTTCTCTTTTTTTTGGGGGCATATTTGGGCCTCTTTCCATCTCCTCTTGGACTTTAATTTGGGCCTCCAAATAGTTGTAAGACTTGCCCCAAAGATTCTGCTTGTGTTGAAGCTCTTCTTCTATCATAAGACACTTTTTAATTGCCAATTGAAGCCCATTAAGCTTGTCTTGAAATTTCTTTGTTTGAGGCCTTGTCATGTGCCTTCTTGGAGGTTCCAGAGCTTCATCCATCTCGTTTAATGATGTTGAGCTGCCATGGATGCTATCAATATCATTCCCCTCTTTGGAACATTCGTCCTCGAATGTTGACTGTTGATACCCAATTATTCCTCAAAATTATTTTTAAACTTACATATTACTTTTAAAATCATTTTTATGTGGGTGGTATTTTTTCACAATCTTTTGTATTTTTATCAACTCAATTTTCTATTTATTTAGTATTTCTGTATTCAATAATTATTCATAAATTATATTATAAATAATTTCCAAATGTTTCCCAGCTAAATATGTCATTTTAATCATATTTAATTTTATTAGGTTTTAATTATTTCACAAATTAACCGATTAGGCGTTGTTTACCTATAATTATACAAATTTTTCAATGGCCTAATTGCGCATTCATGCTATTTTAATTCGATAATCAGTCATTTTTGTTTTTTAATATTAGCTAATTACCTTAATTTTCATCTATGTGGCATTAATTTCATTTTTACATAATTATTGGCTATTTTAGTAATTATTTATTTGATTTTATGGGTATTCAACTAATAGCCCCATTTTATTTAAAATCTAGCCTATTTTTAAACCCAACCCATCATATTAAACCAACCCAATACCCAACCCTTTAGCCCAATTAAATACCCATCCCATACCCAATTCCATACCCGACCCAACCCCAAACAAATCTGAGTCGTTGATCAAATTAGATCAATGGCCCAGATTCCTATTTCCTTAATTAATTCAAACTAACCCCTCAACCCCTCTCATTCTCACCGACTCACATCTCTCTACTCTCATCTCTCTCTCTCTAGTCTCTTCTAGAGACTTGTGTCTCTTCAGCTCCGATGGCTCTCTTCATCTTCTCCGGCCACCCCTCGCCGGAGACCCTGAAACCTCCATCACCCCTGCTTCTCATGTCTCTCTTATGCCGGTGTTGTCATCCCTAAGGCCCTCAAAGGGCGAGAATCTGTCTACTTACACCCATGGTGTTCCTGTCTACTTCAAGCCTTCAAAGCTTGATTCCGAGTAGGGTTTATGACCCTGAGGCTCGAGCCAGTGCTCTTCGAGGTCTTTCTCATCTTCTCTGAGGTTTTCTGTAAAACCCTAATGTTTGAAACTTTTGATTCTTTTAGATCCACCCTAGATTTGTGCTTGCTACAAGTTATTATGAGGTTTTCCTTAAAGGTTTTCTATTTTTTCCTAAAAGGTTCTTCACTTCCAACTAGAGTTTTCTAAAACGGTTCTTCGAAAACGATTTCTTCAAAATTTTAAGTGTTGACCTGTGTTTTTTTCTCATATGCTTAAACGGATTTGCTAAGTATCGCTTTTAATCACGATTTATTATGTTAAAACTTTAGTTTTAACCCTGTATTCTAATTTGTGCTGTTTCTGTTGAGTTGTTCTTTAGATTTGTATATGTGTCTATTTCGCATGTGTAGTCCTTGATTATTTCTGTGATTTTACCCTACCATACTTATTAGGGTTTCTGACTATTCATCTTTTGCCTATATCATGACTACCCTTTGTGACTCTGATTTTGTCTATTACCTGTTTACTGCATTCATGCTCATAATGTCATGTACTGGCCTAAAGCCCTGATTCTATGTGATTCCTACTTTGTTGTGCTATCGAACCTTTGATTATATTGCTTCTTGCCTAATGTGTGTTTATCCCTCTTAAATCAGCCTATTCTTTTTGACATGCTTGAATCCCTGAATGATTGTGAGTAGTACGATACTGATTTTCACACAATATTCTGATTCTGAATACTTCCTTAAATACATGAGGCTTTACTTTAATCAACACTAATTTCAGATCCCTGATCCCCTGTGATTGATACCCTTCGCTAATTTCAGACCCTATTTTGTGGTTAATTACGCTATTTACTGTCTCTTGACATTCTTTCCTTAATTGAAACTTTCTGAACCTAGCCCTAATTACCTATGCTATACTTATTTACACATTTACCTCTTTCCTTACTTGTTACCTGTTTATTACCGTTTGAAGTTAACTCCCTTAATTAAGGGAGTACTTATATTGATTGATTTGCACTGATTGATTCCGAGTCCCATGATTGCTGGACAATTGGTGTAACGACCCGATCGGTCATTCCGTGAGATTTATCCCGTTTCCCCCATTTCCGCATTTGTTATATATTGCTAGCCTGTTTTTGTTGTGTTGGGTCTGTTGGTTTGGGTCCGAAGTGGTTATGATGAGAATTGAGGCATTTAGTCTCTTAAAGTAGCCTAATAGTTGAGATAGTCAACTGAGAGTTGACTTATTGGTGAACGACCTCAGAATGCGGATTTTATGGATCAGATAGCTTCGTTAGGTGATTTTGGACTTAGGAGTGTGTTCGGAATGAAGTTTTGATGTCCGGTGTAGAATTAGGCTTGAATTGGCGAAAGTTAGTTTTTGGCGATTTCCGGTCAGCAGTAGAAAATAGGCTATCGGGGTCGGAATGGGATTCCGGAAGTTGGAGAAGGTTCTAATGTCATATTGGATATGTCTGCAAAATTTCAAGTCAATCAGAGGTGTTTTGGTTGGTTTCGACGTAGCTGGCGAAATTTGGAAGTTTCATAAGTTCATAGGCTTGAATTTGATGTGATTTTGGTGTTGTTGCGTTGTTTTTGGTGTTTCGAAGGCTCGAATAAGTTTGAATGATATTATGGGATATGATGGTATGCTTGGTTGAGGTACCGAGGGCCTCGGATGTGTTCGGGTGGTTAACGGACCAACTCTTGGCTTGAAAACTGGGCAGATTTTTGCTAGTGTGAGTTCTGGTTTCCTTCTACGCGATCGAGGGAAGATGTTTGCGATCGCGTAGAGTAAAAGAGTGGTGCAGGAATTTTGTTCTATGCGATCACGTTGTTAGGATTGCGATCACATAGGTTGGCCAGGAAAGGCAATGCGATCATGTGGTTGTTTATATGATCGCGTAGAGGATTCTGAAGCGCGTGTGTGGGATGGAGAGTTGTTCTATGCGATCGTGTGTATTGGTATGCGATCGCATTGGTTGGCTGGTATGTGCATCACGATCGCGTGCCTAGAGTCGCGATCGCACTGAGGAAAATTTAATGGCTGGGCAAAATGTTTTAAAAGGTCATTTGTGCGAGAATAGTTCATGTTTCTCTATTGTTGAACGAGTTGGAAGCTCTTTTGAGAGGGTTTGAAGAGGAAATTGAAGGGAATCACTTGGAGGTAAGGTTTTAAACTCCATAACTCGTTTATATGTCTTTTTCTAAGTAATTAAACCATAAAATTGTTGGGATTAAACCCAAATTTGGGGAAGAAAGGTGCATGGAAATTGGATTCTTCTTTTTAGGATTTGAGTAGGCAATTGTGGTCCGATTTCAGTGTTCTTGGTATGTAAAAAATTATTGGGAGGACATGGATTCCAGTAATGCAAATTTTATCGAATTCCGACACGTGGGCCCCGGGCTCGGGTTTTGCCGAGTTTCGAGATTCTTGTGTAATTTGATAGTTTTTGATTGGGTTCTGTTCCTTTGATATATATTGATGATGTTAAACTGATTTTGGCTAGATTCAAAGCAATCGGGAGCCAATTTGAGGTGCAAGAGCATTGTGGGACTAGTGTTTTGGCCCGATAGAGGTAAGTAATGGTTATAAATTTTGTCCTGAGGGTATGAAACCCCGGACTACATGTTTCTCACTGATTTTAGAATGCACATGTCAGATGATGAGTATGTGGTGCGCACTGGGTTTTTTGGATTGGACTAGGTCCTCTCCGCGGCAACTAATGAGTTGCATGTTTTACCCAAAACCTTATGTTAAATTATGTTCTACAGATTTTTGAAATATTTGGGCTATAAGCTGTGTTTGGGGCCTTTTGAGTGCATCTGTTGAGTGAGGTCGAGGGCCTGATTTTGAGGTGCTAAGTGATATTAGAGCTTGGCTGAAGGAGCTCCTCCGGAGTCTGTACACACCCCCAGTGAGCGCACAGAGTACCGAGTGCCGAGTGCCGAGTGACGAGTGATTGGGAGGCATGAGTGACTGTGAGGTGCTGAGTGATTGTGAGGTGCTGAGTGACTGTGAGGTGCTGAGCGACTGATTATGAGTGACTGTGAGGCATGCCCGAGGGGCTGATTATGATACATGTTTTGCCCGAGGGGCTACTTATGATTTTACTACTTTCATTCTGAACTTATGAAATATGTTTTGCCCGAGGGGCCTCTAGATGATTCATTTCATTTTCATACTAAATATTCTGGTTTGGATCTGTTGAAAATAAACATTTTTCAAAGGACTTTTCTGAGGTTGGTTTTAAGGCATGATGATTTCGCATATCTATGTTTACACTATTGGAAAGTAAGGCTGTCAAACTTTTAGGAAACATTTCTATCTTTCTTGAACTCTTTCGTGCTGATCTATTGATTCCTGAAATCTGAACTTACGTTGTTTCTTTCTCTCACAGATGGTGAGGACACGCCATACCGATCAGAGTGACCAGTCACCGGCTAGACCAGCGAGAGGTCGAGGCCGTGGTAGAAGTAGGGACCCAACCCGAGCAGCAGCCGGGACAGCACCATAGGATCTCCCTATCGATCAGGATCAGGTTCCCGTCGATGGTGTTCCAGCGGGACAGGCTCAGGCACCGGCAGTGCCTATGGTTATTCCGGGTCTTCAGGAGACCCTGTCTCAGATATTGACCGTGTGCACCAGTTTGGCTCAGGCAGTCGCCATGTCTTCTATTGTCACCACAGCTCAGGCTGGGGTAGGCAATCAGACTCCAGCTGCCCGGGCACCTGAGTAGGCTGCACAGGGTATTCAGGCACCGGGAGCAGCCCCAGCTCAGCCAGTTGCTCTGGTCCAGGATTATGTGGTACCTGCTATGCCTGAGGACGAGAAACGCAGGTTGGAGAGATTCAGCAGACTTCAGCCTACGACTTTCAGCGGTACAGAGGGCGAGGACGCCCAGGGGTTTCTAGATAAGTGCTAGAGGATACTACGTACTGCAGGTATTTTGGAGACCAGTGGGGTCTCATTTGTTACATTTCAGTTTGCGGGTGCTGCCTTTACTTGGTGGGAGTCATTTGAGAGGCGTAGGCCGGTTGGTTCAGAACCTCTCACCTGGCAGCAGTTCTCCACGTCCTTTTTGGAGAAGTATGTTCTTCAGTCCCATAGAGAGGAGCAGTGCAGGCAGTTTGAGCAGCTGCGCCAAGGAGAGTTATCAGTTACTCAGTACGAGATGAGGTTTTACGAGTTGGCTAGGCATGCTTCTGAGATTGTCCCTACTGACAGGGAAAGGGTGAGCAGGTTTATAGATGGTCTTTCTTATCAGCTTCGGTTATTTATGACTCGGGAGAGAGTATCGGGTGCTTCATTCGAGCAGGTTGTTGACATAGATTGAGATATTGAGTCCGTTCGCCTCCAGGAGCGGGAGGAGAGGGAGGACAAGAGGCCTCATGGTTCAGACAGTTCCAGTGGTACTCCCTTCAGGGGACAATTTCAGTAGGGTAGGGGCCGTTCATTCAGGCATCCTCAGTCAGGTCACCCAACATATAGTGGTGCACCTTCGGGGCATGGTCCCCGTGGTCCTCAGTCAGGCCGTACTTTATTTGGTGCCCTCCCAGCTCAGAGTGCAGCTCGAGCACCCCTAGTTCAGAGTTCTTCTGTGCACAAGTCTTCCAGTGGCCGTTCGGGTGCTAGGGGTTTCTATCAGTCCCCGCCTCCAGCTCTAGGGAGTTGCTTTGAGTGTGGAGAGTTCGGGCACGTGTGAAGGAAGTGTCCCCGCTTTTCCGGTGGATCTTCTCAGCAGAGGGGCCAACCTTCGACTTCAGCTCCAGTTACTTCACCACCCGCCCATGCAGGAAGGGGTGGTAGTCAGTCAGTCAGAGGCCGCCCTAGAGGGGTAGGTCAGGCTCGCATGTATGTATTTCCAGCCAGGCCAGATGCTATGGCCTCAGATGCCGAGATCGCAGTTATTGTCTCAGTCTGTTTCCGAGATGCCTTGGCTTTAGTTGATACTGGTTCTACATATTCCTATGTTTCTTCATATTTTGCCCATTTTCTGGATGTGCCCCGTGAGTCTCTAGTCACCTCTGTTCATGTGTCGACTCCGGTGGGCGATAATGTTGTTGTGGACTTTGTGTATCAGTCGTGCATGATATCTATTGGGGGTCTGGAGACCCGAGTGGGCCTACTGTTACTCAGCATGGTCGATTTTGACGTGATATTGAGCATGGATTGGTTATCTCCGTGCCATGCTGTTCTTGATTGTCACGCTAAACCGTGACCTTAGCTATGCCGGGGTGTCCGAGGGTTGAGTGGAGAGGTTCTTCCGAGTATATGCCTAGCAGGGTGATTTCCTACCTGAAGGCTCAGCGCATGGTTGAGAAATGATGTTTATCTTATTTGGCCTTTGTGAGGGATGTCAGTGGTGAGACTCCCGCTATTGATTCAGTTCTTGTGGTCCGTGACTTTCCGGATGTGTTTCCTGCAGACCTGCCAGGCATGCCACCTGACAGGGATATTTATTTTGGTATTGACTTGGTGTTAGGCACTCAGCCTATTCTATTCCACCTTATCGTAAGGCACCAGCGGAGCTAAAGGAATTGAAGGAGCAACTTTAGGAACTCCTAGATAAGGGGTTCATTCGGCCTAGTGTGTCACCTTGGGGTGCACCGATGTCGTTCATGAAGAAGAAGGATGGGTCCATGTGTATGTGTATTGATTTTCGGCAGCTGAACATGGTTACAGTGAAGAACCGGTATCCCTTGCCGCGCATTGATGATTTGTTTGACCAGCTTCAGGGAGCCAGAGTGTTTTCCAAGATTGACTTGAGATCTGGGTTGAAGATTCGGGATTCTGACATTCCGAAGACTGCTTTCAGGACCAGATATGGTCATTATGAGTTCTTGATTATGTCATTTGGGCTGACCAATGCCCCAGCTGCGTTCATGCAATTGATGAACAACGTGTTTCAGCCTTACCTTGATTCCTTCGTCATTGTGTTCATTGATGACATCCTGGTTTATTCTCGTAGCCAAGAAGAGAATGCTCAGCATTTGAGAGTTGTGTTACAGAAGTTGAGGGAGGAGAAACTTTATGTGAAATTCTCCAAGTGTGAGTTTTGGTTTGATTCGGTAGCTTTCTTGGGTCACGTGGTGTCTAGTGAGGGTATTCAGGCTGCTCCGAAGAAGATAGAGGCGGTGCAGAGTTGGCCCAGACCGTCCTCAACTACAGAGATTAGGAGTTTCCTTGGTTTGACGGGATATTACCGTCGCTTTGTGGAGGATTCTCTTCTATTGCTTCGCCTTTGACCAGACTGACCCAGAAGGGTGCTCCATTCATATGGTCTGATGAGTGTGAGGAGCTCAAGTCAGCATTGACTACAACTCCGATACTAGTTTTGCCTGCTGGTTCGGGTTCTTACACAGTCTATTATGATGCTTCTAGAGTTGGTTTGGGAGCGGTATTGATGCAGGACCGTAGGGTGATTGCCTATGCGTCCAGACAGTTGAAGGTGCACAAGAAGAATTATCCAGTGCACGACCTTGAGTTAGCTACCATTGTTCATGCCTTGAAGATTTGGCGGCATTATTTGTATGGAGTGCAGTGTGAGATTTTCACTGATCATCATAGTTTGCAGTATCTGCTGAGGCAGAAGGACTTGAATTTGCGTAAGATGAGCTGGTTAGAGCTTCTCAAGGATTATGACCTCACTATCTTATATCATCCGGGGAAGGCCAATGTAGTGGCCGATGCCTTGAGTTGCAAAGCAGAGAGTTTGGGGAGTCTATTCTACCTTCCAGTAGTAGAGCGACCATTAGCCCTTGATGTTCAGGCCTTAGCAGGTCAGTTGGTGAGATTGGATCTATCAGAGCCCCCGCGGGTGTTGGCTTAGCCTCCAGGTCTTCTCTTTACGATCAGATTAGAGCACGCCAGTATGATTATCCACATTTTCTTGTTCTTCAGGACAGGGTCCATCGCGGTGATGCCAGGGATGTGGTTATGGGTGATGATGGGGTCATGAGGATACATGGCAGGATTTGTGTGCCCAATGTAGATGGGCTTCGAGATTTGATTCTAGCGGAGGCTCATAGTTCGCAGTATTCCATCCATCCGGGTGCCGCGAAGATGTATCAGGATTTGAGGCAGCATTATTGGTGGAGGAAGATGAAAAAGGATATTGTGGAGTTTATGGCTCGGTGTTCAACTGTCAGCAGGTCAAGTATGAGCACCAGAGACCAGGTGGATTGCTTCAGAGATTTGATATTCCAGAGTGGAAGTGGGAGCGGATCACCATGAACTTCGTAGTTGGACTCCCACAGACTTCGAGGAGGTTTGATGCTATATGGGTTATTGTGGATCGGCTGACCAAGTCCGCACACTTCATTCCTGTTGGTAGTACTTATTCTTCGGAGAGGTTAGCTGGGATTTATATCAGGGAGATTGTCCGATTGTATGGGGTTCCAGTTTCTATCATTTCCGACAGAGGCACTCAGTTCACATGTCAGTTTTGGAGAGCCGTGCAGAGAGAGTTGGGTACTCAGGTTGAGTTGAGCACAACATTTCACCCTCAGACCGACGAACAGTCGGAGCGTACCATTCAGATTTTGGAGGATATGTTGCGTGCTTGTGTGATTGACTTTGGTGGTTCATGGGACCAATTTCTGCCACTGGCGGAGTTTGCATATAATAACAGCTATCAGCGAGTATCCAGATGGCTCTGTATGAGGCTTTATATGATAGGAAGTGCAGGTCTCCAGTTGGTTGGTTTGAGCCGGGCGAGGCTAGGCTATTGGGCACAGACTTGGTTCAGGTTGCATTGAGTAAGGCAAAGTTAATTTAGGAGCGGCTTCGCATGACACAGTCCAGACGGAAGAGTTATGCGGACCGGAAGGTCCGAGATGTGTCTTTCATGGTTGGGGATAAGGTGTTGCTGAAGGTGTCGCCCCTGAAGGGTGTTATGAGATTCGGGAAGAGGGGGAAGTTGAGTCCCAGGTTCATTGGGCCATTTGAGGTGCTTCAGAGGGTTGGGGAGGTGGCTTGTAGGCTTGCTATGCCTCCCAGTCTATCGAGTGTTCATCCAGTATTCCATGTTTCGACGCTCCGGAAGTATGTTGGTGACCCTTCCCATGTTTTGGACTTCAGCACGTCTCAACTCGAGGGTGATATGTCATATGAGGTAGAGCCAGTGGCTATTTTTGGTCGACACGTCAGGAAGCTGAGGTCTAAGGATATAGTTTCAGTGAAGGTTTAGTGGAGAGGGCAGCTAGTGGAGGATGCCACCTGGGAGACCGAGCGGGAGATGCGGGACAAATATCCTCACTTATTCGATACTCCAGATATTTTTCTAGACCCGTTCGAGGACGAACGTTTGTTTAAGAGGGGGAGGATGTAACGACCCGGTCGGTCGTTCCGTGAGATTTACCCCATTTCCCCAATTTATGCATTTTTTATATATTTCTAGCCTGTTTTTGTTGTGTTGGTTCAGTTGGTTTGGTACCGGAGTAGTTATGGTGAGAATTGAGGCATTTAGTCTCTTAAAGTAGGCTAATAGTTGAGATAGTCAACTGAGAGTTGACTTATTGGTGAACGACCTCAGAATGCGGATTTTATGGCTTAAATAGCTTCGTTACGTGATTTGGGACTTAGGAGTGTGTTCAGAATGAAGTTTTGATGTTCGGTGTAGAATTAGGCTTGAATTGGCGAAAGTTAGTTTTTGGCGATGATCGGTCAGCAGTAGAAAATAGGCTATCGGGGTCGGAATGAGATTCCGGAAGTTGGAGCAGGTTCTAATGTCATGTTGGATATGTCTGCAAAATTTCAGGTCAATCAGAGGTGTTTTGGTTGGTTTCGGCGTAGTTGGCGAAATTTGGAAGTTTCAAAGTTCATGGGCTTGACTTTGATGTGATTTTGGTGTTGTTGCGTTGTTTTTGGTGTTTTGAAGGCTCGACTAAGTTTGAATGATGTTATGGGATATGATGGTATGCTTGGTTGAGGTACCGAGAGCCTCGGGTGTGTTTCGGGTGGTTAATGGACCTGCTCTTGGCTTGAAAACTGGGCAGATTTTTGCTGGTGTGAGGTTCTGATTTCCTTCTACGCGATTGCGGGAGGATGTTTGTGATCGCATAGAGTAAAATAGTGGGGCAGGCATTTTTTTCTATGCGATCGCGTGGTTAGGATTGCGATCACATAGGTTGGTCAGGAAAGGCAGTGCGATCGCGTAAAGGATCTGAGGCGCGTGTGTGGGGTGGAGAGTTATTCTATGCGATCGCGTGTATTGGTCTGCGATCGCATTGGTTGGCTGGTCTGTGCATCGCGATTGCGTGCCTAGAGTCGTGATCGCATTGAGGAAAATTTAATGGCTGGGCAGAATGTTTAAAAGGCCATTTGTGCGAGAATAGTTCATTTTTCTCCATTGTTGAACGAGTTGGTAGCTCTTTTGAGAGGGTTTGAAGAGGAAATTAAAGGGAATCACTTGGAGGTAAGGTTTTAAACTCCATAACTCGTTTATATGTCATTTTCTAAGTAATTAAACCATAAAATTGTTGCAATTAAACCCAAATTTGGGGAAGAAGGGTGCATGGAAATTGGATTCTTCTTTTGAGGATTTGAGTGGGCAATTGTGGTCCGATTTTAGTGTTCTTGGTATGTATAGAATCGTGGGAGGACGAGGATTCCAGTGTTGCAAATTTTATCGAATTATGAGACGTGGGCCTAGGGCTCGGGTTTGGCTGAATTTTGAGATTCTTGTATAATTTGATAGTCTTCGATTGGGTTGTGTTCCTTTGATATATATTGATGATGTTAAACTGGTTTTGGCTAGATTCGGAGCAATCGGGAGCTAATTTGAGGGGCAAGAGCATTGCAGGACTAGTGTTTTGGCCCGGTAGAGGTAACTAATGATTATAAATCTTGTCCTGAGGGTATGAAACCCCGAACTACATATTTCTCACTGATTTTAGAATGGCGCATATGTCGGATGACGAGTATGTGTCGCACACTGGTTTTTTGGATTGGACTAGGTCCTCTTCGCGGCAACTAATGAGTTGCATGTTTTACCCAAAACCTTATGTTAAATTATGTTCTAAAGATTTTTGAAATATTTGGGCTATAATTTGTGTTTGGGGCCTCATGCCGATCTGTTTAGATCCCTTGGGGGATTTTTACTGCTGTTTTTCCTCACTATTTGTTGATGATTTCACCCATCCACATTGTGCTTACTGTTTTCGAAACTCAGCCTGATTGACACTACTTTGTGATTTAAAAATGATGTTTTGGGTCGAGTACCCTGTTTTACTGATTCGCCCGAGGGGCCTTTTGAGTGCTTCTGCTGAGTGAGGCTGAGGGCCTGATTGTGAGGTGCTGAGTGATATTAGCGCTTGGGCTGAAGGATCCCCTCCGGATTTTGTACACACCCCCAGCGAGCGCACAGAGTACCGAGTGACGAGTGATTGGGAGGCATGAGTGACTGTGAGGTACTGAATGATTGTGTGGTGCTGAGTGACTTTGAGGTGCTGAGCAACTGACTATGAGTGACTGTGAGGCATGCTCGAGGGGCTGATTATGATACATGTTTTGCCCGAGGGGCCTCTATATGATTCATTTCATTTTCATACTAAATATTTTGGTTTGGATCTGTTGAAACTAAAAAATTTTCAAAGGACTTTTCTGAGGTTGGTTTTAAGGCATGATGATTTCGCATATCTATGTTTACACTATTGGAAAGTAATGCTGTGTATATTGTGATTTGATGACATTGATTTTATGTGTTTCCTTGCCGCTTAGAATTGATTTATTTTCATTACTACTGAGTTGGCATAATCACATTACTCCCTGCACCCCTGTGTGCAGATTCAGATGCATATATCGAGCATTAGCCATTTATTCCGCACAGAGCCGGATTGCGGGTTATAGAGGTAGCTGTTCAGCGTCCGTAGAATCTCCGTTTTCCCTTTTTGTTGTATCTAGCTTTCATTCGGAGGTTTTGTATTATAATATTATATTTTGGATTATTCTTCTAGATGCTCATGACTTGTTGGCTCCGGGTTTTGGGGTTGGTGGCACTGTTTACTGGCCTACTTTTTTCAGTAAACTTTTTATATTTATGAAATGCTTGGATTTTGATTGGGATTTTGAAAGAAATTGTGAACATGTGGTTATTGGCTAGCCTAGTTCCACGATAGGTTCCATCACGGCCGATTTAGGATTTGGGGTCGTGACAATTGGACTCCTACCTTATTTTACCTAGCCTTCAATTTGTTATATATATGCTCTCTTTAGGACAGACACACACACGAACTGATCTGTTAAAAATCTCTCTCTCACAATTAAAAAAACTCTCTGCTCTCTTCTGTGCTAGCTACTACTATTCTAAGTGAGCCGGATGCAAGCCAAGGCTAACTATTGTGCATCTCTTACTTCCTATTTGTGTTACTCCTTTCTTCACTTCACTAGTATATTCTAATTTAGATTTCAGTCCTCAAACCAACGTGTTTCTATCACTGTTGTAATTCAGTGTGTTTCTAGTTTGCTTTACTTATTATTCAACATGTATCTAGGATCCTGAACTCCCATCTTCATGTTAAGTTAGACTTTATTTGACCAGCATGTTTATGTATACTTAGCACCTGCTTCTTACGTGAATCTCCATGCCTATGATTGGTACATTAGTTTAATCATGGTCTTAGTTGCCTGGGTGTTAATCTAACCTAGTACTTTACTGTACCCCTAATCCTCTAAACCCTTAGGAGTTCTGATTGTATGCCTGTATGTGTGTCTGCCTGTTACATGTTTGCCTCACATGCTTTGTATTTGTCCCTCAAATCCCATTACCTCTGTCTGTGATTGTTGGACCATCCCTGGTCTTTTGTGTGATGTTGAACTTCTATTTCCCTCTTCAAAACTTTTTTCTTACTTACCCTTTCTCAAAACTGTTTTCTTACTTAAATCACTTTTAAAAATAATAAAAAGCACTCTCACATATACTCTTAGAAGTCTAGGTTCTGCCCCTTCTGTGTGAGCATTGCCTTGGGACCCTTGAGCTCTCTCTGAACTTTGACACACAGAGGCTGGCCATTCCGCACTGCACTTACTCTATTTTGGCTATGTCTGGGTGTGAGCATTTCCCGGGAGCCCCCTGAGGTCCTTAGGGAACTTTGACGCACCCGGATTATGAAAGGCTATGAAACACCAAAGGTATTGAGGTTTGGAAGATTTGGGCCTAATTGAAGGCTCCCTATAGAAGTAACTTCTTTGCTTATGTAATTCATAATTCCCGGCCTGTAATAATTTGTAAGCAAATATCTGGGAATGGATAGTAAAAAGGGGAGGGTATTTATATAGGTTATCCATGTTAAAGGGTAGATACCATGCTTCTAGGTTTACATTTCTTACGTGTGCACCAGAAATTCATGCTTAGGGCTGATTGTATGCAAGCATATCATGCATTAGATATCCTGTTCCTTAGGTCCATGTTTACTGTTTCAGAATCCTATTATAGTATTATCGTTTATCATATAGAAATCATGCTCTAGGATTAAACGTTAATATAAACCTGTTATTCAGGTAAACCAGTTCTAATATCGCTATAATGTTGTGGTTGTCACGACCCAAAATCCAAGGCAGGTCGTGATGGAGCCCAACACCGGAGTCAGGCAAGCCAACAGTCGTTTACTAATGAGATTATCCTTATTTGACATACCAACCCCACATATTCCCAAAATTTTAAGCTTAGATCATTTAAATAAAAGCGGAAACATCAACCAACTTAAGTAATTACAGCCACAATGATCATGATCCAATATATACAGTCCCAAAATAAAGAGTATACCGCGTGCGTGCCAGGAACTAGTGTCACAAGTCAACAGGCGAACTAGTAGAATATACAAAAGATTATACAAACTGTACTGCTGTCTGAGAGAAGTAGACATAAATGAACAAAAGATAACTCTATAGCACTGCTGAGAATCGCCAAGGGAGGTAGCTCACCGTGGAGTCAGGTCCAAAATATACGTCAAGCTCCGGTCGGGTAACCAGAAGCACTAGCCTAAGAACCTGTACAATTAAGTACAGAAGTGCAGCATGAGTACATAAATATATATGTACCCAGTGAGTATCCCGCCTAACCTCAAAGAGGTAGTGACGAGAGGTCGACTTGACACTCAATAAGGTCCAACGGTAATAATACAAAATAGGATATAACGAAATGCAGTAGACATGTGAGACAATAAGCAGCAGATACCTATCAAATACAGAAACCCAGGAAACTACTAAAAATAAGAAACAATGTACACTTTCCTTTTTCCCCCAAATATTTTCAAGTCAATATCAATGAAAACAATACCAAATTGCCAAGCACACACAAGGGTAAGACAACCTGCCGGAGTCATAAGGAAATATCTAGACACTGAATAAACGTAAAGCTTCCCCCCCTCGCGAATCATACCTGTGACTTGGTGTAGACACATTTATATACAATTCCCATAAAGCTTCCCTCGATCGCGAATCATACCTACGATTCGAGTGCTGACACACTTATATTCAATTACCATAAAGCTTCCCTCGATCGCGAATCATACCTGCAATTCGAGTGCTGACACACTTATACCGATTTATCATAAATCTTCCCTCGATCGCGAATCATACCTGCGATTCGAGTGCTGACTCTCATACGTACATATATATACCGAAATATCAATAACTTAGTAGGGGGCTATACCTGTAACAGGGATTAATCAACTGGGAGTACAAATACAACTTTCCACATTTCCATATCAATTCAAAAGTAATAGGCAGCTCAAAGAACACCCAAAGATACATATAAGGCACATAAAGACATGCTTGTGAGCCCTAAAACTACCCGACATAGCATGGTAGTCGCTACGTACGGACTCTCATCACTTAGTACGCACATAGCCCCCAAAATTATTACAGACAACATATATAACACCTATGGGGACAATTCCCTCTTACAAGGTTAGAAAGGAGACTCACCTCATGTCGAATCTACCACTCGGACCAAGGATGCGCCCGAACTCCGAACCCTACACCCGAGGACTCGCGACTAGCCAAATATGGTACAATGATATCAATGCATGCTCAAAGTAGGTTAATTATCCTATTTATTCAATAATTCAACATTCTTGAAGAATTCCCAAAATCCAACCCCGGGCCCGCACGTTCAATTTCTGAAAATTCTCGAAGGAATTGCTCACCCGAAGCCTAAGGTTCGTTAATATACAATTTCAACTTGAATTTATAGCAATAAATGGGTAATTCACCAATTTCTCAAGACCCCTAAATTGCTACCCAATTCTTGATTTTTCAATGATTTAGTAGTTGATTTATCTAGAAGATCATGAATTAAACTAGTGTTGAGGTGGAATTAACTTACCTTGATAGTAGCTAGGTTGTGGTGTGCTCTTCCCAAGCTCACAAGACTCTAATGGTGGAGGAAAATGAATGAAGGGGGTGAAATCCCGAGTTTCAAAGAATATATACTGCCTGGCCTACAGGGATTCCGCACCTGCGGTCTCGCGCCTGCGAGCTGGGGCTCGCACCTGCGGAACTGGATGGGAAGGGCTGGGTTCGCACTTGCGGAGGGATGGCCGCACCAACGGTTCTTCTCCTGTGGACTTTTGTCCGCACCTGCAAGAAAGGGGGAGCTCACCTGGGGTTGCACCTGCGATGCTTGGGACCGCAGGAGCGGTCCCGCACCTACGACTGGGCAACCGCACCTACGGTCACACCAGATCAGGTGCACCAACAACTATTTTAGCTGATTTTTAGCCCCGTTAGGTGCCCGAGATGCCCCTAGGCCCACCCGAGCCCTCGTCCAAATATACCAACAAGTCCCAAATCATACGGACTCGCTCGAGCCTTCGGAACACCCAAAATAACGCTAAAAACTCAAAATCACACCTCAAAACCCCAAGAACCAAACTTAGGAACTTTAAGTTTTCTAGACTTCGCTAACAACGCGCAAAACCAACCTATACTACTCGGAATGACACCAAATTTTGCAGGCAAGTCATAAATGACATAACAGAACTATTCTCGGTCTCGAAATTCTGTTCGGACCTCGATAACCCAAAAACACGTCCAAAACCACAATAGGAACTTAAGGAACTTCTTATTTCAATATTGGGCGCCGAAACGCTCCCGAGTCATCAGAAACCCATTCCGAACATATGCCCAGGTCAAAAATCATTACACGAAGCTACCAGAACCGACAAAACTCGATTCCGAGGTCGTTTACCAAAAATGTTGACCGAGGTCGAACCTGGCCTTAAAGGCCAACCTTAAGGAACCAATTGTTCCTGTAGCACTCTAAACACCTCCGAATCCCGGACCACCAGTCCCCACAAGTCATAAATCATAAAAAGCCGCTATGGGATGTTTCATTTAGGGGAATGGGGTCCGATAACGCAAAACGACCGGTCGGGTTGTTACATTCTCCACCTCTTAAACAAACGTTCGTCCTCCAACGAGTCTAGAATCATACCTGAAATGCTGAATATGTGTGGATATCTGCTCCGCATGTCCTCCTCGGACTCTCAGGTCGCCTCCTCAACTGGATGGCCCTTCCACTAGACCTTTACGGCAGAAACTCTCTTGGACCTCAACTGGTGGTCCTGTCTATCAATAATAGCAACTGACTCCTCCTCGTAGCCCAACCTCTCATCCAACCGAATAGTGCTGAAATCAACCACGTGAGAGAAGTCGGCGTGGTACCTCCGGAGCATGGACACATGAAAAACTAGATGAACTCCTAATAAACTGGGAGGCAAGGCCAGCTCATAAGCAACCTCCCCAACTCGCCTCAACACCTCGAATGGACCTATACACCTCAGGCTCAACTTGTCCTTTGTCCCAAACCTCATAATACCTTTCATAGGCGAGACTTTCAACAGGACCCTATCTCCCTCCATAAATGATACCTCACGCGCCCTCTGATCCGCGTAACTCTTCTATCTGGTCTGTGCTGTACGGAGCCTCTCCTGAATTAACTTCACTTTCTCCGAGGCATCTCTTACCAGGTCGGTGCCATATAACTTAGCCTCGCCAGGCTCAAACCACCCGATAGGAGAACGACATCGCCGACCATACAAAGCATCAAATGGTGCCATGTCAATGGTGGACTGATAACTATTATTGTAATCAAACTCGGCCAAAGGCAAGAACTGGTCCCACTGACCTCCGAAGTCAATCACACATGCCCTGAGCATGTCCTCCAATATCTGAACTGTACGCTCCAACTGACCATCAGTCTGAGGGTGAAATGTTGTGCTGAGGTCTATCTGGGTTCCCATATCACTATGCAATGCTCTCTAGAAGTGCGAGGTGAACTGAGGACCTCGATCTGATACAATGGACACCGGCACACCATGCAACCGGACTATCTCCCGAATGTATATCTGGGCCAACCTCTCAGAAGTATATGTAGCACCTACTGGAATGAAATGCGCCGATTTGGTCAATCTATCCACAATGACCCAAACCGCGTCCACCTTTCGCAAAGTCCGAGGAAACCCAACCACGAAGTCCATAGCGATGCGCTCCCATTTCCACTCAGGAATGGGCATCTGCTGAAGTAGGCCTCCTGGCCTCTGGTGGTCATACTTCACCTGCTGGCAATTAAGACACCTAGTCACATACTCCACAATGTCCTTCTTCATCCGCCTCCACCAGAAATGCTGCTTCAAGTCACGATACATCTTCGTAGCACCAAGATGAATAGAATACCGAGAACTGTGTGCCTCTTCTAGAATCCTCTCCCTCAGGCCATCAATATTAGGAACACATAAGTGGCCCTGAAGTCTCAGAACACCATCCTCGCCAATAGTAGCCTCCTTGGCCCTACCCTGAACCACTATCTCCCGAAGCTCTGCTAAGCACAGATCATAGAACTTTCGGATCTTAATCTCCCCCAGTAGCAAAGACTGAGAAACCACACGTGCTAAAACTCGACGAGGCTCTGAAAGGTCTAACCTTACTAGGCAATTGGCCAAGGACTGTACCAAGGCTAGAGGTCTCTCCTCTGCTGCTATTAAGCCAAGCTACCCATACTCTCCGCCTTCCTGCATAAAGCATCTGCTACCACATTTTCCTTGCCCAGGTGATAAAGAATGGTGATATCATAATCTTTCAACAACTCAAGCCATCTGATCTGCCTTAAATTAAGATCCTTCTACTTGAACAAGTGCTGCAAGCTATGGTGGTCCATATAAACCTCACAGGACACTCCATACAAGTAGTGCCTCCAAATCTTAAGAGCGTGAACAATCGCCGCCAACTCCAAATCGTGCACAGGGTAATTCTTCTCATGAACCTTTAGCTGTCGTGAAGCATAAGCAATAACTCTCCCCTCCTGCATCAATACACACCCCAAGCCAATGCGTGAAGTGTCACAATATACTGTGTACATCCCAAAACCGGAAGGCAATACTAGAACTGGTGCTGAGGTCAATGACGACTTGAGCTTATAAAAGCTCACCCTAAACTCATCGTACCATTGAAACGAGGCATTCTTCTGAGTCAATCTAGTCAATGGAGCTGCAATAGAACAGAAACCTTCCACAAATCGACGATAATAACCTGCTAGGCCCAGAAAGCTCCTGATCTCTGCAGCTGAAGTAGGACGCGGCCAACTCTGAACTGCCTCAATATTTTGAGGATCAACCTTGATACCCTCTCCGGATACCACATGCCCCAGAAATGCCACAGCCTCTAACCAAAACTCACACTTGGAGAACTTAGCATATAGCTTCTGCTCTCGTAAGGTTTGAAGCACAACTCTCAAATGCTGCTCGTGCTCACCCAGGCTCTGCGAATAGGTCAAAATGTCATCAATGAATAAAATGACGAAGGAATCAATATACGTCCTGAACACCCTATTCATCAAATCCATGAATGCTGCTGGGGCATTAGTCAGGCCAAAGGACATCACTAGGAACTCGTAAGGGCCATATCTGGTACGAAATGCAGTCTTCGGAACATCTGAAGCCCGAATCTTCAACTGATGATAACCCGACCTCAAATCAATCTTAGAAACACGCGAGCACCCTGCAACTGGTCAAACAAATCTTTGATGCACAACAGAGGATACTTGTTCTTAATGGTCACCCTATTCAACTAGCGGTAAATACACATCCGCATAGACCCATACTTCTTCTTCACAAATAGAACTGGAGCACCACATGGCGATACACTCAGCCTGATAAACCCCTTAGCTAACAACTCCTCAAGCTTCTCCTTCAACTCCTTCAACTCTTTCAGAGCCATACGGTATGGAGGAATAGATATAGGTTGGGTATCTGGAGTTAACTCAATGCAGAAATCAATATCTCAATCTGGAGGCATGCCTGGGAGGTCTGAAGGAAATATATCAGCAAACTCGTTGACAATTGGCACTGAATCGATAGTCGGGGACTCGACGGTGGTGTCCCACACGTAAGCAACATAGGCCAGACAACCCTTCTCGACCATATGTCGAGCCTTCATGAATGAAATAACCCGGCTGTCTGTACTAACCGAAGAACCCCTCCACTCCAGCCTAGGCGACTCGAGCATGGCTAAAGTAACTGTATTGGCATGGAAATCAAGAACGGCATGATAAGGAGATAGCCAATCCATGCCTAGAATAACCTCAAAATCAACCATGTCGAGCAATAAAAGGTCAACTCTGGTCTCGAACCCACAGAAGGTGATCACACAAGACCGATACACCCGGTCTACCACCACAGAATCCCCCACATGAGTGGACACATATATAAGAGATCCCAAGGACTCACGAGAAACATATAGAAAAGGAGCAAATAGGGCTGAAACATATGAATAAGTGGATCCTGGATCAAACAACACTGAAGCCTCTCTACCACATACTGAGATAATACCTGTGATCACGGCGTATGAGGCCATTGCATCTGATCTGGCCGGAATAACATTGAACCTGGCTGGAGCACCTGAAGACTGAGCCCCATCGGAGTGAACAGGAGCTGCCTGACCTCCCCCTGACTGGCCTCCACCTCTAGGACGACCCCTGCCGACCTGTCCTCCACCTCTAGGTGGCTGGACTGCTGGTGCTGAACTCATAGGCTGATAATCCTACTGCACTGTCTTGCCCGAAACCTAGGACAATCCCTCCTCACATGGCCCAGATCCTCGCACTCATAACATTTCACAGGGGACATATCCCGATGTCCCGAAGAAGAAAAATCATGAATGGCTGGAGAGCGATGTGAACCCTCAGGCATAGCACTGAAATAGGAACTGGAGGATCTCTGGCGACTAGAGTAACCATTAGGAGAACTCTAAATAGCTGGAGGGCGGTAGGAGCGCTCTGGCATGACACTGAACTGGGCCTAACTTGAACACCTCGGGGAGGTGGTGGAGGTGTTGAATAAGAAGGCCTGTTGGGCTGACCACCCCCAAAGTGACCTCTACTCCTAGCTGGGGCATCCCTGAAATATCCTGAGAACCTAGCCCTCTTATCCTGTTGACCCTGCTCCCTGCTCCTCGACTGATAGCCCTCGTACCGCATCCATGGGATCATAAGTCATCGATGCACAACCAATACCGAGCGCTCACATACGCATATTAATGCATGGAAGGAATTCAAAGAGTTACGCTTCAAGATGAATCAATGTCGGACGATAAGGAAAGAAGTATGGAAAGTTTATCCTAAATGTCCCGTAGCCTCTCGAAGAGAGGTATGAACGTCATCATACCGATCCGCAAGACTCTACTAAACACTTGCTCATGACTCGTAGAACCTATGAACCTAGACATCTAATACCAAATTGTCACGATCCAAAATCACTAGTCGTGATGGCACCTAACTCGATTCGCTAGGTAATCCAATTAACATACAAAACAAGCCAAAAGAATTTATAGGAAAATAATGAAGAAATATCTGAACTTTTACAAATTTCCCAAGAACTGGTAGTACAAATCATGAGCTTCTAAGAATTTGAATTTACAAGCGGATACAAATAATTACACGATCTGTTGAAAACTAACTACATAACAGACTAATAAAAATCTAATGCCACCAAGGACAAGTAGCGGCTAAATCCGAAATGCATGAACATCTTCAGAGTCAGCTCCCGACATCGCTAGCAGCTCCGCTCCAAAAGTCTGCACACAATATGCATAAGTGCAGTATGAGTACCATCAACCCCATGTACTCAGTAAGTATTTTGACTAACCTCGTCTAAGTAGTGACGAGACTTTTTAGTAAAAAGATGCTCACTGATAAAATATGTAATGTAAATGTAGCACCCTGTACATTCGGATTAGGTATGGATATGTTAAATGGGTATTAATTTGATATATTAGACATATTAAGTCCTATCGGGATGGTTATGGGTGAAAATAGTTATTTCAAAATCAAGATGGAAAGTGAGGTGCATAAGATCCGACAAAATCAACTAAGTTTACAGAAGGTCCGTCTTCCATCAGGGTTTAGGGAAACTGTATAAGGAATATGGGAAAACTTAAAACACTAAATTTTTAGGACATTGAAATATCTTTCCAACGATACATTCTGGGCCCAAACGGATCTCTGTGCAAAAATTTAAGTGCGTTTTACAGAATAATGCACAATATCTGCGCCCACTGCGCGCCCCGAGCGCTGCCGCGATCATGTGGTCAGGTGTGCAGTCAGGCTTACCGGTGCGCGTGGGCACACTTGGAGAGTCATTTTTAAAGCCCTATTTCATTCCTCGCAGCCCCAAAACATAAAAACTTGCTCTAGAAAGGGGAGCTCTCAAAAACCTAACCCCTTAAGGGTACCTCCACCACCCAAGGTAAGTTCTAATGGTGATTCTAAGTTAATTTTAATTTTCCAACATCTTATTAACATGGGTAAATCCTCCATATCATTAGATATTCGATTGGTACATCATTGTTGAGAGAAGGAACCCTAGAACTCGAATTTAAGGGGATTGAACTTCAAAAAGGTAATGTCTTCACCCTATAATTGATTCTAACATTGGTTTAATGATTTTAGACCCTAGTTCATGGAATATTATTTGATGGGTTGATAGAAAAGCATGAACGATTATAGGTTTGGTGTGTTGATTATTGGTTAAGGGTGTTGTTTACCTTATGGGTGATAAAGAATAATATTGACTATAACCATTTGAGACTTTAGAATTTATCTAGGAGCAAGAGAATGGGTTATTGGGTGTAGAGACACCATTAATAAGGACTATGAATCTTTATTCCCACCAAGTGTTTGATAAAATGCTTAAGTTACCAAAACATGAGTATCATAGCTAATATGGAATCCCCTTGACTTGTATTGCTATTGATTAAAGTTAAAAGGGTTCACAAATGTTGTATTACACTCAAGAGAAGGAACTTAAGGTATGTGAGGCTAACTCTCTATGTTTGGGAATGTTAATGATTCTCCCTACACTGTGTTTCTTTTACCACGTTACTAATTGCCTCAGAAATATATTTTAGCCTAGTTCCTTGAGTAGTTGTAGAACTTCTATTCTCTAGATTCATGAATCGTTCATGACTTTCATTCGGAACATTGTGAGCTCAGTTCTTATTCAACGTAGACTTGGGTTTGATGTCCCTGAGTCTCAGTATAGCTTACTCAGCATTTCATAAACATTTGAAGTTTCAGTGTTCATAACCAGTTTAAGAATACATGTCTCAGTCTAGTCCTATTCAGTATTCCAGTATTATGTAATTGAGTGTGATTCAACATTTCAGTATCATGTATTGCAGCATGATTCTTAGTTCCTGAATGTTGAACACCTATATTTGAGCCTGAGGCCGCAGTTTATATGCTTTATGCATCTTTGGGCCTGAGTTCGCAGTTATGTATATGTATACTTGGGCCCAAGGCCGCAGTTTGTGCACATATATATATTAGGCCTGAGGTCGCAGTTTTATATTCAAATAAATAGGTTGTTCATCATTCAGAAGAGGGAGTATTCATATCCTTACTTCCTTTCAGTTCAATTATTAGTTACCATTTCAGTTATCAATTATCATATCAGTTACCAGTTATTAGTTCAGTTATCATTTCAGTGATCAATTATTAATTTTCAGTTATCAACTTAGTTTCGATTTCAATATCTGTAATTCTTTCTTTCAGTTGCTTTACATACCGGTGCAATTTAAATGTACTGATGCCCCTTTTGCCCCGGGACTGCATCTCACGATGCAAGTAATGATTTACAGGTTGATGATTCAGAGCGCTAGGATTCTCGTAGTAGCTATTTGGTGATCCCAGTTCTTTCGGGGGAATTGTCATTACCTTACAGTCTTTAGTATTTTCAGAGAGTCAGTGTTTTCAGTACTTCATTAGAGGCTTCATATACTAGAGTAACAGTTAGACAGATTCGCAGGCTTTTTATATTAAGGTATGTTGGCTACAAATATGTTTCAAAATTGTATTAGTATTTCCGCACTTTGATTTATATCATCCATACTTTCAGTATATCAGAATGTGTTAGTTTATCTTCCATATTCAGTATGTTATGATATCACATGTTGATTCAACCAGCTAGTTGGTTCGCTCGGTCACATGTAGTCAGGCACCGAGTGCCGTGTTACGTCCAGGCCCAGGTTCAGGGCGTGACAAAGCTTGGTATCAGAGCACTAGGTTCAAGAGTCCTAGGGAGTCTATGAAGCCGTGTCCAGTGAAGTTTCCTTTATATGTGTGTGCTGGCCACTCATATAAATGGTTAACTACCAAGACATCCAGGATTGTCTCATTTCTTTCTACTCTAGATCGTTCCATGAAACTTAGAGCAATAGGTAACCATCTCTTCCTATCGAATTCCAGACGTATCTAATACCCAAGCGTCGAGCAAGAAAAATCCAAGGTTCTAGAGAGGATGATTCCCATTGAGTATAATTATGGAGTACAGGTTAGTAACAAATAAGACTTGAGAGGATGTTGGATAGTAGTACATATTAAAGCATAATCTTATTAGAAAGTACAAAAGAAGTTATCATGTCTTATGGTTATCAGTTTACCTCAGTTACCACTTATATAGTATTTCAGTTAGCAAGTTTATGGTTATTCAGTACGCCAGTATTTAGTTATATGTTTACCAAATATCCAATTTTCAGTGTATCAAAATTTCTGGTGACTTGTGAGTATACAGTGATGGATATGGGTTCTCAAAGAAAATATAAGTAACAGTAATTATGGCGAAACCTTCGCATATTTTAGGTTCGGATTAAGACCAAGACTCATCGGATGGCGCAGAAAGTGATTTATCAGATGATGGTATACTTTGAAGGATAAGTTTGTACATGGTAGTGTATTCGTATGTGTTTTACCTCTTAGAACAACTTCATTTAATTTTTGGAAATGGAGCCACAATTTGGATGATGATAGTTCAGATATCAGACCCTAACATTGGTCACTATAGTTTTGGACAGAAAAGAGCCTAAGGGTAAAATACCTAGGAGTGAGAAACATTTGTTATTACCAAAGATGCGATTTCGTACAACTCATGCAAATGAATAGAAGTAGAAGATATTATGTATGAAATGAGAACCAAGAATAGCTAATATTGAATTTCAGGGAACGATTTTAAGTTGTTCATATTTATTCAAATCAAAACTAGAAGTACCACGTTAGTAAGCTACTATAAGAAGCAGTTATTGATGTAAGATAAAAGATATGGTAGTTCCCCCTTAGGTTATGTGACTAAGTGATTACTGCGGATGTTCATAGTATGATACGATTTTGTATTATATAGAAAATTTGGGGTTAGATATTCTAATTTTGTTTAAGACAGATGAAATTTCCCTAAGTGTGATCCATAGACATAGTTCAAAAAGAATGATAGAGTGCGCTAAAAGAATATGGTCAGATAATGAGAGAATTTAGGAGTAACCTTATGCTTCACTTTAGTTATTCAAAGCAGGAGAAAAAAGTAAGATGCTAGCAGGTGGTTAGTAAAAGGATAGTTAGTAAGTTTTGTGTACATGCAACAAATTATCAATTTCAGCAGAGCTAGTAGAAGTACATTTTGATTTACTTAGTAAAGTTAATACTAATGAGTGGATGACAATTTGAAATACCGAACGTGTGTTAGAACCCAAAGAGTTTAAGTTAAATCTGAAGTACAGTGATAGTGGGAAAAACAGTCAGCTAGCAATAAGAGAGCAAACTATAGAAGAATAGCCTTTAGGAATTATCGAAATGTGGTTTCTCCAAGATTGATAGTGTAAGAAGAGTTAAATTATTAAGATTATGTATGATAGTTGTGAATACATTAGCTTTCCTTATGTGAATAATTTAGTTTTTCAAAAGAAAAGATTTCTCAGAAGTAAGTTGGAAGATGAGTCGTCATCGACGTAGAGTGCAAAGAATTGCAGACAATAAGGAAAGTTATTTAGATCCCAAAAAAAAAGGAAGGATCCGCAAGTATAAGACCTTTAATATAAGAGGTGATGTGAAAACCATCAGTAAGTCCAGATGAAACTCGAATAGTTAGCATTGGATATGAAAAAGAAAATCAGTTTGATAATGAGAGAAAACTGTATAATTACCATAGCGATTATGTCTAGCATGTGTAAGAAACACAAAGTGAGCAGAATGATCACCGAGTTTAGTTATTGATGATAAAAATATCACAAAAAAGCTATAGAATCATGCCTATTTATGTGTTATGAGGGTAGTGCCATTGCACGGGACTCTAAAATTTAGAGTACATGTCAAAGACTTAGTTCACAACAATATTATAAGTGTTTTCAGGAAGTGCTTAAGAAGATAATCAAGTGTGGGAAGTGTAACTCATGATTGAGGTAGATAAGAGAACTCTGGTGAAAGAAGTTTACCAGCCAAGATAGGAGTTTGACTTCGGACTCCGAAGATGACGGAGTTGTTGTCTAGAACAGGACTTGTTCCCCCTTAGTAGCCGAAGAGAATGAGAAACAATTTGATGATCCCTATGTGTCGCATTTGAGAGAGGAGAGTCACCAGTATAAGACGATGGCTTTTGAATAAGGGGGAGATGATGGTACTTTGAGGTAACAAGCAAATTGTGTGTTCCAGACATAGATGGACTTAAAGAGGGAAGATCATGTTAGAAGCCCATAATTCAAGGTATTCTTTCCATCCAGGTTCCCCAAATATGCATCATGACCAAGGAGATTTATTGGTTGAACGAAATGAAAAAGAATGTCGGAGACTTTGTGGCCAATTGTCCGAATTGTCAGCAAGTGAAAGTAAAGCAGTAGAAAGCATAGTGTTTTATCACACAATACACATATTTTGAGTGGAGTTGCCACCAAAATTAGTGGTGGTACATCCAGTAGTTAACGTGTCATGTTATAACATTCAAGTTTCCAGTACTCAGATACTCATGTCAATTCAATACTCAGATACTCATGTCAGTTCAATACTCAGCTACTCATGCCAGTCCCATACTTAGATATTCATGCCAGCTTAGTACTCTGATATTGATGTTTAGTTCAGTAGTCAAATATCCGTGCCAGTTTAATATTCATATATCTATGTTAGTTCAGTATTGATGTATCCATGGCAGACCAATATTCAATCAATGCAGTAGTCATTCAGTTCAGTATCTCAAGAGTTTAGTAATCATGTATTCATTTAATATGCAAGTATTAATGCAAGTTCATTTTTCCACCAATCTCGTTTAAGGTCCGGAGTTAGCAGAATTTTTAGTCAGGACAATCATTCGAGGACGAATGATCCCAAGAGGGAGATAATTTAACACCCCGTACATTCGGATTAGGTATGGATATGTTAAATGGGTATTAATTGATATATTACACATATGAATTCCTATAGTGATGATTATGGGTGAAAATAGTTATTTCAAAATCAAGATGGAAAATGAGCTGCATAAGATTCGACAAAATCGACTAAGTTTACAGAAGGTCCGTCTTCCAGAAGGGTTTAGTGAAATTTTGCAAGAAATTTGGGAAAACTTAAAACAAAAAAGTTGTATGGATTTGAAATATCTTTCCAACGATATATTATAGAGCCCAAACGGATCTCTGTGCAAAAATATTTGTGTATTTTATATAATAGTGTGCAATATCTGCGTCAAGTATGCGCCCTGAGCGCGGCCGCGAACATGCGGCAGTGTTCCTGCCATTTTTCGCGGTCAGGTGCGCGGTCAGACCTACAGGTGCGTGTGGGCGCACTTGGGGAGTAATTTTTAAAGCCATATCTCGTCCCCCACAACCCCAAAACATAAAAACTTGCTCTATTAAGAGGAGCTCTCAAAAACCTAACCCCTTAAGGGTCCCTCCACCACCCAAGGTAAGTTCTAATCGTGATTCTAAGTTAATTTTAATTTCCCAACATCTTATTAACATGGGTAAATCCTCCATATCATTAGATATTCGATTGGTACATCATTGTTGAGAGAAGGAACCCTAGAAATCGAATTCAAGGGGATTGAACTTCAAAAAGGTAATGTCTTCACCCTCTAATTGATTCTAGCATTGGTTTAATGATTATAGACCCTAGTTCATGAGATATGATTTGATGGGTTGATAGAAAAGCATGAATGATTATAGGTTTGATATGTTGATTGTTGATTATTGGTTAAGGGTGTTGTTTACCTTATGGGTGATAAAGAATAATGTTGATTATAACCATTTGAGACTTTAGAATTTATCTAGGAGTAAGAGAATGAGTTATTTGGTGTAGAGACACCATTAATAAGGACTATGAAGCTATATTTCCACCAAGTGTTTGGTAAAATGCTTAAGTTACCAAAACATGAGTATCATAGCTAATATGGAATCCTTTTGACTTGTATTGCTATAAATTAAAGTTGAATGGGTTCACAAACATTGTATTACGCTTAAGAGAAGGAAGTTAAGCTATGTGAGTCTAAATCTCTATGTTTGGGAATGTTAATGATTCTCCCTACACTATGTTTCTTTTAGCTCTTTACTAATTGCCTCAAAAATATAGTTTAGCCTAGTTCCTTGAGTAGTTGTAGAACTTCTATTCTCTAGCTTCATGAATCGTTCATGACTTTCATTCTGAACGTTGCGAGCTCAGTTCGTATTCTACGTAGACTTGGGTTTGATGACCCTGAGTCTCAGTATAACTTACTCAGCATTTCATAAACATTTGAAGTTTCAGTGTTCCTAATCAGTTCAAGAATACATGTCTCAGTCTAGTCCTATTCAGTATTCCAGTATTATGTAACTTAGTGTGATTCAACATTTTAGTATCATGTATTTGCAGGATGATTCTCAGTTAATAATTTTAAATTCCTGGATGTTGAACACCTGTATTTGGGCCTGAGGCCGCAATTTATATGCTTTATGCATCTTTGGGCCTGAAGCAGCAGTTTATGCTTTATGCATATTTGGACCTGAGGTCGCAGTTATGTATACGTATACTTGGGTTCGAGGCCTCAGTTTGTGCACATATACATATTGGGCATGAGGCCGCAATTTTGCATTCAGATAAACATGTTGTTCATCATTCAGAAGAGGGAGTATTCATATCCTTACTTCCTTTCAGTTCAATTATTAGTTACCATTTCAGTTATCAGTTATCATATAAGTTACCAGTTATCAGTTCAGTTATCAGTAGTTTTCATTTCAGTTATCAATTATTAATTCTCATTTATCAGCTTAGTTTCAGTTTCAGTACTATAGTTCTTTCTTTCAGTTACTTTACATTCCAGTGCAATTCAAATGTACTGACGTCCCTTTTTCCTGGGGCCTGCCTCTCACGGTGCAGGTAATGATTTATAGGTTGATGATTCAGAGTGCTAGGATTTTTGTACTGGCTATTGGTGATCCCCAGTTCTTTCGGGGCATTATCATTACCTTACAGTCTTCAGTATTTTCAGACAGTCAGTATTTTCAGTACTTCATTAGAGGCTTCATAGAGTAGAGTAACAGTTAAACAGATTCCCGGGCTTTTTATATTAAGCTATAATATATCACCCAGACATTTAGTATATCAGCATGTGTTAGTTTATCTTCCGCATTTAGTATGTTATGATATCACATGTTGATTTAGCCAGCCAGTTGGTTTGCTCAGTCACATGTAGTCAGGCACCGAGTGTTGTGTTACGTCCAGGCCCAGGTTCAGGGCGTGATAGTAAACTAACAATAGAACTATACTACAATATAACAGAATTGAGTACACGAAATGAATGTACAAAACAATAACAGAGTACTGGAAGAAAACACAATTCAATAGGTATCAATATCTTACCAAATCCTTTCCTTAGAGAAAAAACCAATAAATCACAATAATCACCTCGAAACTTTCATAATGTGAGAAATATACTCAAGACATCAGATCTAACGGCAGGGCAACACCCTTCGTGCATTTATCTCATCCTCACCAATTATGCGTATAACAGTACCAATCGAATGGCAGAATACCGATAAGATAAATGAAAAAGTAAGAAATATGCAAGTAGCAATGAAGAACAAGAATGTACATAAGAATATCAGTAACAGACTAGGCAAAAAGCGTAGAGGTAATGACAACGATTAGGTAAAGGAATGTAACTTCAACTAACTAGCATGGTGAAGGCATGAAGATAGATATGACAAATAAGGAAGCGATCACATGTTCTTTATAAGTTAACAAGTAGAGATATGAACGACTAACATGGAAGAAGGCCTATACTTAAGTGCAACAAAACAGATGACATGGATGCAGTCATAACAACAGGAAGTCAGCATGATATTGGCAAGTTAAGCAAATAGAAGGAATGGTAACACGACAACAATTATGACAGAGGATAAAGACATGAGGATATCTGCAAGAAAAGGATATCACAACATAATGCATGTCTCTCGTCCTCACTTGCACGGAAACAACCTTCGTGCCATGAACTCGCCATAACATGTGTTACACCCCATGTTTTCGTGTGTGGAAATATGCCATAAGTAAATTGATATAAGCTCATAAATGAGATGTTACATCCCGCATTTTTTATACGTTAAAGTTTCGTCGTAAGTTAAGCGACATAATTTCGGGAATGAGATTATTTTGGGATTGTATGTATTACATTATTTCAAACAAGTGATAAGTAAATTAGTGAAGGTTATAGGGTAAGCAAATCGAAGAAGATGAGTTTTGTCGAAGTTTGGCAATTTGAGATAAAATACGGTCCAAGCTATAATACCTGGTATTTATGGACTAGTTGCCTTGGTTGGTTTCTTATTTGGGAATTAATTTAGAGAATAGGACCAGCAACATTGCTTATTTGGTTTCTCATTTGATAACGTTGCTTGCAAAGACAAGCAAAGTTGGATACTCTAACAGATGGAATTTTCTTTCTCAAGGGGATTATTATGAACCCTTATAACACTACAGTAGCATAAAATGCGATTCTAAGGGAGCACGATACAATCGTTCTCAAGAATATCATATGGATTTCTCCCTACGTCGATCCGCCATTACGTGTTTTGTCACAATTGACGTGTGTTAGAGGGATTGTCAAGAGAATCGGCTAAGGTATGTTAAGGCTACCCCTTCTTTCTTTTTGGCATAATCTATACGACACAAACGAAACGAGCAAATGCACAACTTCCATAAATGAATCTATTCGTAGAAATGCTAGATATGTGTATATTCTTTTTTTCCCGTAAGTCTTATTATTCTATCGTCTGTTCATGGGTCTCAGAAAATATGTAAGTTGATAAAGTTGATTTCATGTGTAACGACCCGGCCGGTCGTTTCGTGAGATTAGCCCCGTTTTCCCTGTTTATGCTTTATCATGTGTTTCTTAGCCTATTTATGTTGTGTTGGGTTGGTTGGTTCGGGTTCAGAGTGGTCGTGGTGATAACAGAGACACTTAGTCTCTTAAATTAGCTTAATAGTTGAAAAAGTCAACTGAGAGTTCACTTATTGGTAAACAACCTCGGAATGTGGATTTTATGGCTCGGATAGATCCATTAGGTGATTTGGGTCTTAGGAGTGTATTCGGAATGAAGTTTTAATGTCTGGTGTAGAATTAGGCTTGAATTGGAGAAAGTTAGCTTTTGATGATTTCCGGTCTGCAGTGGAAAATAGGCTATCGGGGTCGGAATGGAATTCCGACAGTTGGAGTAGGTTCGTAGTGTCATTTAGATATGTGTGAAAATTTCAGGTCAATCGGATGTGTCTTGGTTGTTTTCGGCATCATTGGCAAAATTTAGAAGTTTCAAAGTTCATAGGCTTGCATTTGATGTGATTTTGGTGTTTTTTCATTATTTTTGGTGTTTCGAAGGCTCGACTAAATTTGAATGATGTTAAGGGATATCTTGGTATGCTTGGTTGAGGTTCCGAGGGCCTCGAGTGTGTTTCGGGTGGTTAACGGACCAACTTTTGGCTTAAAAACTGGGCAGATTTTTGCTGGTGTGAGTTTCTGCTTTCCTTCTACGCGATCGTAGGAGGATGTTTGCGACCACGTAGGCCTAGCTGGGGATGGAAGGACTTTTGTTATATGCGATCGCGTGGTGGAGGTCGCGATCACATGAGTGTGAGGTTGTTGTGCAGTGCGATCGCGCGGTGTTGTTCGCGTTCGTGTAGAGTTGAAGAGCGCGTGAGTGGGCTGAGTCGTTGTTCTTTGCAATCGCGTAGAGTGGTTCGCGATCGCGTGGGTTTATGACCGGTGGAATCGCGATCACGTGTGAATGTCTGCGATCACGTAGTGTAATTTGATGGGGTAGCAGAATTGTTCTTCGCGATCGCGTGGGAGCTTTCGCGATCGCAGTGAAGGAAGAGGCCTGTGTAGACAGTTTAAGTTCTAAATTCGGGGGTTCTTGGCCATAACTCAATTATTCATTAGAGAGCTATAGGGAAGGAGATTTTGGACGATCTTTTCAGTGGGGTTCTTGTGGTAAGTGTTCTTCAATCATTTTTCATTCAATTTCATGAAGTTGTCTTGATTTTCACCATGCAATTTGAGGAATTAAAGTAGGAAAGTTGGGAAAAATGGGAAGAAAGTTTGAAAAATTCTTTTGGTGTTTTGAGTGGGCAATTGAGGTCGGATTGGTAAATTTGGTACGGGTAGACTCGTAAGGGAATGAGGATTCTAGTTTTGTGATTTTTATCGAATTCTAAGACGTGGGCCCGAGGCTCGGATTTGGTCGAATTTCGAGAATTGTATTCAAATTTATATCTTTCGATTGGGTTTTGTTCCGTTAGAGTATGTTGATGATGTTAATCTGATTTTGGTTAGATTCGGAGCATTTGGGAGCCAATTCGAGGGGCAAGCGCATCGCGGAGTAGCTTTTGGGCTGTTTTGAGGTAAGTAACGATTGTAACTCTAAACCTGAGGGTATGACACCCCGTTATTTGATATTGTTTTGGTAAGTGATGTGACGCCCATGCTAGGTGACGAGTGTAGGGGTGTGCATCGATAGGGATTGTGACCTGGTCCGTCCCATAGCGACTATTAAGCCGCGTATTCGATTTGAAATCCTGCGATATCCTATAGTTTAGAAATTTATACTTGTTTATGGGCTTTGAGCCATGTTTGTGGCCTCGTGTCGACCTGTTTAGACCCTCAGAGGTACTTTTACACTATTCTCACACTATCCTGATAGGACAATTGTGAACTCAGTCATGCTTCCTTTAATTTGAATTTAGAGATGGTTTTATGTCTTGGTGGTGTGGGCCCCACCATTCAACACTTGTGTCACATACCTTCTTTAAAATGTGACACCTTTCTATTTAATTCAAGAGTTACCATACAACATAGTAGGCTGCCACGTTGGAAATTTAATCAACTTATCCAAATAATTATTTACTTAATTCCTTAATTGATTTTTTAATCACCCATTAATACATAATTACCCAATTATCCACATAATTAAAAATTATCTCAAATTACTTAAAATACTACTCACGTTTAACACACTTTACACACCTTACTATTATGGTCATGTGGTACATTGTATGGCACTAGTCCATAAATACAGGGTATTATAACTCAGACCGTATTTTATCTCCAAATGTCAAACCTCGACGAAACTCATTTTCTTTGATTCTCTCACCCTCTCACTTCTACGAATTTACTTATCACTTGTTTGAAATAGCATAATGCTTATAATCTCAAAATAATCTCATTCCTAAACTTACGTCGGTTAACTTACGACGAAACTTCAACGTACGAAAATGCGGGATGTAACATCTCATTTTCGAGCTTATATCAATTTATTTATGGCGTACTTCCATGTACGAAAACATGGGGTGCAACATCATTCACCCCTTTGGAACATTCGTCCTCGAATGTTGACTGATGCACTTATCATTCTCATAACCCATAGCTCTTGCGAGTACTTTAGTACTTTTTCTGCCATCCAGGCAACTGTTCTTGTGAATGAATCCAAAGTCCAGGGCATCCTTCTCTTAGGCCTCCTTCTCACACCATGACTTGTAATCGGAATCCTTCCAATCTCGTAATTGTTGCTACCTTTTATCATGCAGCATGTACGACTCTGACCTTGTGAGTGCACCTATGCGACTTTCTCTCCTTTTCCCTCCAACTTTTAGCCTCACTTTGTAAACATATACAGTGCTTGAGAAGATGTCCCTCTGGGCATCTATAGGTATACTTGAAGTTCTTCGCTCGGTGCTTTGTTGAAATTACGAATATTGTTGTACCTTATTTCATAGATCCGTTTTTCCATCTGTATGACTTTACTGCCATAAATCTTACTTTGATTTATCATTACTGACGTCTGCTACCAAACTCCAGGTTACTCTCGTTGCTTATCCTATATGTATAAATCTATGTCCTTTAATGCTTCTTCATTACAATTCATCTTAAGAATGATGGCCTAATCTCACCTCATACTTTGTGACTTTTGTCCAACCATTGTTGATTCACCTTAATGTTGATCTATCATCTATCACTGATCGCTTGATCTCTTATGTAACTCTGTCGCTAGGGCTCACGTCTCATCGTGGAACATTTGATGTGATTTTCTTGATCCACTTAGGGGCGATATGACACTATACTTCCATAATCGTATTTCATAACATCCCAATGTGATTTACCCTAAGTGGGTATTTTAATCCTGTACAATTCATGAAATCATTACTCCATCGAAGGCCCAAACGTCATCCTTCATCTATCTTAATTACACCTTCATTCTACTACTAGGTTAGCATTCCATACCCTCTATATGCTACTAGTCTTAGACTCTTTTGAGTTCATTCAGGCAATATTGAGCTTTCAATAACTTAGAGAAACCATAATCTCTCTTATTTTCATGGGCTTAATCCTGAGGACTTATCCATTCTCATCACCTTCTCACTCGCCCTTTTTTATCCTTACTCATATTTTCCTAAAACCTTGTCGCTTTACCATACTTCAGCTTGCGACCTACACATATTCATTTATACTACTCACAACTTTTCTTCAACTTGCTTGCACCATAGATTTCCTTATGTTATTCTGGAACATCAATAAGACATCACATCATCTAGAACTCTTCTTATACTCTCTTAACTAGGCCTCTCGATACCTAGAAACCATTGGCTGGAAGATATGCCATTGACGATGCCGTTATCATTCCTAGATACTGAATCCCCGCGCTCATAGCCTTTTATACAAGTATGGAATATTCTCAACCTTCTGCTTTTGAGTATCTCGTACATTGTTCACTTTACCTTCCTTACCTTAAAGTCTCACATTACATCTTTATCTCTTTCATGACCTCCCCTACGCATAGGTATAATTCACATCCACGTCTTGAGTTTCCATTATAATACATGCACCTCTTTACACAATCTCGTAAGAGCTTCATACTAACTTCTTATGAGGTTGGGACACTTCTAATTGGCTTTACCGTAGAGCCGTTATAGAATATGGCTACTGTACTATCTCTCTTGTACCTCTGATATTAAAAGTGATCCTGCAATGTTCTTAATCAGGAGGTCTATAATTTTCTGGGTCCAATAATTAGATTCCTAATTTACTTAGTTGATGTATCCCTTTAGTTTTCTCTTCCCTCTGATCAAACTTTATGTATGCTTAAGCTATCTTCCAATCTGCAGCTCATGGTATTAGTTATTACTTTAGTCTTTCATGGGCGCTATGAAAAACCATGATACGATTTTCTAATGATTCCATCCTTTGTCTATGACATGGACCCAATTCCTTTTTTTAACTTATACCGGAGTCTTCTACGACTGATCATTAATCGAATAATTCCTTTCGTTCCATTTCAGCTTTCTTCAAACATAAGCAATTGCTTTTCCTGGTCTTTCTTCCCCCTTGTTGCGTGCATACTTAGCTTATCTGAGTTCTCACGCATGCCAAAATTTTTGGGCAACTCATACGGTCTCAAATATTACTTTTGGTTTTACTTCCTGCTCATTAGCCATGATAGGTGCTACTTTCTTTTGGAGTGCATACAATTTTGTAGTGGGATTGTTGTTACAAAACCATTTCCTCTTTAGGTCACTGTACTTTGGTTGAAGCCTTCTTCCTTCTTTTCTCAGCTAGTCTTTCATTGTAGTACTTAGGAAAGACCTTTTTGGCTCTTGTAAAGCTGCGAGCTTATTATATTGTATACCCGATGGAATTCTTGATGTTCATACTCACCTATAATTATCTGTAGTTCTTACCTCTATGCGCTTGTGCTTGTAGAGTTGCTTTTGAACTGATATTTTGACTGTCTTCGCAGTGGAACTCTCTTTTATTTCCACAACATTCATATGATACCTTTAACTACCCCCAACTCCTATCTGAATATTCCTCAAGAGTCCCGATGTCATATCTGCGAGACTGAATTCTCCATGTTGGAGTTCATTATGTTTATCTTGCATGATCTGCTGATTTGTCGGTAACCTCTTGTCTAGCCACAACTAGGTTATTCCTGAATCAACTACTAACTACTTGTTGTCCCATTCTCATATCAATATTCCGCGTAATATTTCTTGGGTTATTTCCTTGTCTTAACTTACCTCTAACACTAGCTCCTTATTTATCAATAACATCCCGGCCAGGAATCCTTATTTCCTTTCCTTGACGTCGTGTTTGCATAATGTTCTGGAATTGTGTCATATATGTAGGATTTGAATAAGTGCAATCTTATCCCTTTCTTATTTTTATTGAATTCTTTCTTTACCATTTCACAACTACTAGAACCACTTAATTCTGACTTAACGATACATCACTCCATATTCCCCCCGTTAGGGGAGTACTAAGAGTTAGAGCTACGATAATCTACCTATAGATGTTTTACCTCTTCATCTTTGGCGTCTTTTCACATCATCGATGACCCTTACTCACCTTGGGGTAATCCTTCTGTACCAAGGATAACAAAATTCCTTACTCGCGAGGGTGACACTTAGTGTAACTGGCACATACAGTCCCTTAAGCTTACCTTTGCTCACATTGCTTACTTTAGGGAAGCGTCTTCCTGAATGACCATTTTCTAAATTTCTCGTGAATCTTCTTCTGTTTTCCATTCTATTATTGCGATAACCCAATCTGAAATTCTCATGATGCCGACCATTATCAAATAACTCAGTCCCTAGTTCATGTTTAGTTTATCTTGTTCACCAGTCCATACTGATCTCTATTACTCTGAGGTCTAACTTTTCCTTATGGTAGTCGCGTTGGATTCAAGAAATTATTTATCGAAATGAGGATATGACTTTATGGCCTTTACTCTTTTGTTGCCTCAAGGCCTGTCATCTCTCATCTTTTCCTTCAATTGACTATAGACTCTGTAATACTGTCATCTTTTTGATCTACTATTGTCATCCATGGATCATATCTTACTCATAATGCTTCATTGACTCTCTTCTTATATCCCGCTGACATCTATGTCTATCACTTTATTCTGAAAACTCGAACAAGACATTCTTTTACTTTTAGCTCCCCTTGCTCCATCCATTGGCTCTTTGGGTTGCCTAAATTCTTTCTCCACTAGGGACGAGAGCTACACTAAGGCAATATTTATCCCTTTAAGGATTCCAGTGCCTATCTTTGTAGTATTCATATCTAGCTGTACTATTTTAGAGTGCACCCTATGGGTGTCTCATAAGGAGATCTATTAGCACATTTGCAATATTCTTCGAAAAAATGTCAGCTAACGCAAGCAATCCATCCACCATTTTGGGTCACTCTTACCCCAGCCGGATCTTGATATCCGTCCTTCTCTTATACTACTTCTGTTAGCTCCATAGGGCATAAATGAGATGAGTGTGGCCAATTGTACATACCTCTGTTACAATTAAAGGTAACTCAAAAGGCTTATATTCCTCTGCCTAAATTGTAAATACTGATAATCATTAACTGGGCGCCCCGTACCCTTCTTCACCTTACTTCTTTTACTTGCTAAAACTTGTGTCTACCTTCCGATTCTCTTATTCCTTTTTGCCGTAAGAGTGGATAGGCATTCTTGCCTTAGGGATCCTTATCAAGAAGCTTACACATCTTAGTATACACATGATCTGCTGAATACCTCGTATTTATCCGTCATAAGCATGATGCAAAATTGAGTTCCTCTTACTCAACTCTTCTACGACTATATCTCTTACCAATCGTCTTTCTGGATGTAGGCATCGTCGTATTATGAAGAAGATAAAGTTTAGGAAGTTGAGTTCTTACAACTGAGCTCTACCACACGATCTAGAGTAACAAAAAAGAGTGACAGTCCTAAATGCCTTGTAGCCTCCTACTTATAAGTGTGGTATACGACACACCCATAAACAAGACTCTACTAGACACGGCGTGTAGATTCCCTAGGATAGAACTGCTCTGATACCACTTTTGTCATGACCCAAACCGATGGGCCGCGACGGGCACCTGGTACCTTACTTAACCGAGTACCAACGTAACATATCTTTCTTATCGTACTTTCATTGGCAAATAGATCTGCATATCTATGTGAATCATTTCATTTTTATAATTTCATGAATATGCGTATAAATATCATACCATGCATAGGTATATGCGTTCATAACATCATCAAGCCTCTGAGGGTACCCCATCATATCATTTCGGCCACTATAGGCAAATCATCAAATGTATACCAGCTGATCAGGTGGTGGTGCGTATATAACGCCGTAACCTTTTCCCATATCCCA
>MDKI01282402.1:0-14004 GCA_005239505.1 Nicotiana paniculata | reverse complement strand
ATTGAATCATAGATGACAGAGTGGCCAAGGCATCGGCGAACTCGTTCTGAGTTCTGGGGATATTCCGAAATTCTATATTCGTGAACCTCTTTCTCAGTTCCTGCACGTGGTGCAGATACGACAGTATCTTGGGATTCTTAGTAGCTCATTCTCGTTGTACCTGGTGTATGAGCAAGTCTGAATCACCAATCACTAACAGCTCCTGGACGTTCATGTCAATGTCCATGTTGAGCCCTATGATACCGGCTTCATATTCCGCCATATTGTTGGTGCAGGGGAATATGAGTTTGGCAGATACCGGATAATGTTGCCCTATTTCCGATATCAGGAAAGTTCCAATGCCGACTCCTTTGAAATTCGTCGCTCCATTGAAGAACATTCTCCAGACATCATAGGATTCTGCAACGTTTTCTCCTATGAATGACACCTCGTTATCGGGAAAATGTGTTTTCAGAGGTTCGTATTCTCCATCCACTGGGTTCTCAGCAAGATTTTCTTCCAATGCTTGTCCCTTGAATGCCTTTTGAGTCAAATAGACAATGTCGAACTCGCTCAGCAGGATTTTCCACTTGGCCAACTTGCCAGTGGGCATGGGTTTCTGAAAGATGTACTTCAAGGGATCCATCCTCGATATGAGGCATGTAGTATAGGCACATAAATAATGCCTTAGTTTCTGAGCTACCCAAGTCAAAGCACAGCAGGTACGTTCTAGCAGAGAATATTGAGCCTTATATGGAGTGAACGTCTTGCTCAGATAATAAATGGCCTGCTCTTTTCTTCCTGTTTTGTCGTGCTTCCCCAGAACACAGCTGAAAGCTCCATCTAACATTTCAAGGTAGAGTAGCAAAGGTCTAACCAGCTCAGGTGGTACCAGGACTGGCGGTGTTGACAAGTACTCCTTGATTTAGTCGAAGGCCTTTTGATAATCATCGGTCCATTCGTTCGCGGCATCCTTCTTCAGCATCATCAGCTCACATATAACTGTAGATTGTGCTATGAATCCGCTGATATAGTGGAGACGTCCCAGGAAACTCTTCACATCTTTCTTGTTCCTTGGCAGTGGTAACTCTTGGATGGACTTGACATTTGACGGATCCAGTTCTATTCCTCGACGACTGACAATGAACCAGAGCAACTTCCCAGCAGGAACCCCGAATACACACTTTGCGGGGTTTAGCTTCAGATTATAATTCCGCAACTTATTGAAGAACTTCCTCAGATCTTTTATGTGATCGGTAACTATCTTGGACTTGATAATGACATCATCCACATATACCTCCATCTCCTTATGTATCATATCTTGGAAGATAGTGGTCATAGCCCTCAAATAGGTGGCCCCAACATTCTTTAGGCCGAATGGAATCATCTTGTAGCAGTAAACTCCCCACGGCGTAATGAAGGTCGTTTTCTCAGCGTCTTCCTCATCCATCCAGATCTGATGGTATCCAGCAAAGCAATCCATAAATGACTGTAACTCATGCTTGGCGCAATTGCCAATCAGGATGTGTATGTTTGGCAAGGGGAAGTCGTCTTTTGGACTGGCCCGATTGAGATTCCGATAGTCGACACAAACTCTTACCTTCCCATCTTTCTTCGGTACTGGAACAATGTTAGCTAACCATGACGGATACTCAACTACCCTGAGAACCTTAGTGTTGATCTGCTTGGTGACTTCCTCCTTGATTTTCAAACTCATGTCGGGTTTGAATTTTCTGAGCTTTTGCTTTACCGGCGGACATGTTGGATCAGTTGGTAATTTATGAGCAACAATAGACGTACTTAGACCAGTCATGTCGTCGTATGACCATGCGAATATATCTTCGTATTTCTTCGCATCAATTACTTGAAAGTCAACTTCGATCCAAGTTGGCCCCATTTGCAAGAACAGGCTAATCTCGCCAATAGTGGACCTCCGAGAACCATCAAAGGCTTTCACATTTATCGCTCCGTCTCTTAACTCGTCCAGCCCTTTGCCCAAGTTCTTGAGAGTTATCAATGGACAGATATTGAGGCTGGATCCCCCGTCTATAAGAACTCTGGTGATGAAATAGTCTTCACATTGCACCGTGATGTGCAGGGCTTTGTTGTGACCCAGCCCCTCAGGTGGCAGATGTTGATACCCAATTTTTCCTCAAACTATTTTTAAACTTGCATATATACCTTAAAATCAAGTTCCATAACAATTGGTATTTTTCCATAATTTTCTCATATTTTTATGAATTTATTTCTAATTTATCCAGTATTTTTACCTCTAATAATTAATTATAAATTGTATTACAAATGATTTCGAAGATTTTTCTTGACTTAATACGTTATTTTTGGTCTTGTTAAGATCGAATTATTTCACAATTAGTCAAATTGGCACCTCTTGGCTATAATTGGAGTAACTTTGCAATTATAGCCTAACCATATATTTTATGTTATTACTATCCAATAATTGGTCATTTATATTTTTAAATACTGATTAACCATTTTTATTTATTTCTTAATCACCGATTTCATTCTTTTAATTATTAATTATTTTTAACTAATTTTAATTAAGCATTTAATATTTTTAATTAAGTATTTAACAGCTAGCCACATTTTATTTAAATTCTAGCCTAAATTGAACCCCAACCCACCTGATCTAATTGACCAATTACCCAGCCCAGACCCAAGTTCCTACCCGGCCCAATCCCTTGATCAATCTGAGCCGTTGATCAATTTAGATCAACGACCTAAATCGTTTGTTACCATAATTAGACTTGAACAACCCCCTATCTCTCATTTTCACTCGTCTCTCATCTCTCTACTCTCTCTCTCTCTCTCTAGCTCTCTGATTCTCTAGAGTCTTTCAGTCTCTTCCCCTGCTCCGATGAGCCCCTTCTTCTTCTCTGGTGACCTCTCCACCGGAGGCCATGGAGTACTCATCATCAGACCTTCTATGGTCCTTTTACACTGGTGTTTTCTATCTCTAAGGTCTTCAAGAGACCTGGGTTAACCCTCTTACCCCCCCCCCCCCCAGGCCTGTTCTCGCCATTCTCCGGCCACCTCCAGCCGTTTGAGTAAAGATTTATGACTTTTGGGGTTTAAACCAGTAACATTTTGAGGTTTTTCTTACTTTCTGGGTTCTCTTTGAAACCCTAATGCTTAAACGCCCCGATTCTTTTAGATCTATGATAGATCTGTGTAGGTTTTGAACTATTTCTTTGTTTTCCTCAAAAACTCTCTGATTTTCTCTAGAGATAACTCTTCATCTTCAACTAGGGTTTCATAACCCTGTCTTTTTTTTTTTTTAGCAAATCCACTAGGCGAAGTGCCTAGGGCTAGTTTTATTAATAATAAAAGGAAAAAAGAACCACATAGGAAAAGTACAAATAAGGGGAAAAATAGCACCAGTAGTGTTGCCTCTATGCCTTGGCTATATAATCACTCATCTGCGCCTCACAATGCCTTATCGCCAACCTCATGTAGAGGATCATGGTGTAGCTACTGGCGAAGACTCACGAGGGCATATAATCTCATAGCCTCTTGGGTATTTTCCCAAAGGCGTAGGACCTGGATAGACACTACTGGGCTAAACCTTACCTTACTAATCCTATCGAGGCATAAAAAAGCCTCACCTACTAACATGCATGTAAAAAGAAAGAACTAGCTAGAACTAGATATCTTATGATCATCACAGAGGTTATAACATAATCTGTGATGATATTACATAAAACTATGCTAATGTGATGGTAGAATAAAAAGATGTAGAAATAACAGTGATGCTCTCTCTTCTCTAAACTTGTGTAATCTTCAACTTGTAGACACTTGTCTTCATCCTCAACCTTCTTCAAAATATCTTCAAACTTCATGCTTTCTTTTTTGAACGATTGGATTTTGTTGGCGTAGTTGGAAGAACATGTTTTTGTTTGGCAACTCTCATTGGAAGTCGTCTTATGTTCGCATCTTCACTCACCTTGCCTTCCCAACTTTTTTCTCTTGTATGTGTCTTCTTCTTTTTGCCGCTATGCATAGGTGATAAATCACCTTTTCTTGCTGCCTCTGCCCGGCATTTATTCAAAAATTCATCTTCTTCTCCCTCTTCATAAATATCTCTGCCCAGTTTTATCTGATTTGGAATGTCTTGCTCAATACCTTTTGCGATCAAGGCATCTCCATCTTGTATATTTACAAAAGCTAATTTTTTTTATTGTAACTTAATGTGTTGTATTTTGTTCCTGCTTTTCCCCACACGTCCCGTACTACAAGCATTGAGATTTAACGAATTAACAGGTTTTGAACTTACCATCGCGTCTAGTAGCTTTCTATCTTCGATACTAATAATCTGTTGCTGCTGTACATTATTTGTAGTCACGATTACTGCCTACACGCTGTTGTCCAGGAGTTGTTGCCGCCTTAACTGATTTTGACATGGTTTCAGTTTGCTACTGCTTTCCAGGACTTAATATTTTTGCTTCATGTTGATCAATCATACAATTACCAGCTGGTGAGTTAGAACTAAGCTGCTGCTGCCCAGAATTTTTGTGTACTACTTGGGCCATCGAAATAGAAGCTGTTGTGATCTGTTGCTGCCTATTTTAAGGGACGAAAACTGGATCCTTTGCATTGAGTTTGCTGCTTGAATTGAACTTTGATGAACTACCAATTTTTGGCAAGGCGTGTGATCCAACTGAAAGCATCTCCTCATCTCCACTACATTGCTCACCTTCATAAGTCGAATCCCCTGCAAAATCAACACCCCAGTCTTCATCATCATCATCCTCTCGTTGGTCGGCCCAAAGTTTGGATTTAATTTCCATCTCTCTCACATTTGCTTTGATAATTTCGTTGTTGTTTCCAGTGGACAACACCAATTGTCTAGTATCTCCTCCATGCTCCCCAAACGATTCTAACGATTGTGATGGTACTTCAAAGACGGAGGTGTTCAATGTTACCAAATGTTGTTTAACCATATTAGTATGCAACATCATCGCGTTCTGGGCATCTTTGATGATTTGTTCCATGTGAGGACTGGAAAATTGCAAGGTCGGAGTATTGGAGCTATGTGCTTGATTGCCCGTTAGCTTCCCCGCAACTGGAACAATGTCAAATGGAACACCAGATTTCTGCTGGTTTTTTGTTCTGCCTAGAGACCTCTGTTGCATAGTTTTTGAATTTTCACTTACCTCCTTATGCTGCACATCTTTCTCCCCATGTTCATGTGCACAGGACAAGGAATCAAAGGAGTTAGAACACTTAAGCTCTGCTGCTGCCTCCAGATTTTTATGATCCGAAGCTACCTTCTTGCTAGGTGATCGATGCACTACAGACCAGCCCTTACCAAGTGATTGTTGACCTTGTTGAAATCCTATTTCTAACATATCAGTAGCCTCAATATCTCCAGCAGCATCTAAACTTGTTTCTTGTACAACTGATTTATTAGTCACTGTATCAAATTGTGCACATGCTACTGCTGATTCAACAGGTGCAACAACTCGATCATATGTTGCTTTCAATGCAGCATTAGTCTCCAACTTTGCACCTTGACAATCACCATCTGGACATCCTATGTTTGTAACCAAACATGTAGCATGTTCCTTCGAAGCCTTATCAATTGCAGCAGCAATACCTTGAACTTCAGAATTTTGTGCAATAGCTGCCTTTAACTGCCCAACACTTTTAACCTTAGGATCAGTTGCTGCTCGATCAACAGTAGGTTTAACTTCACCAACTGATTTAGCAGTGCTCACCTCCATAACAACTCCCTTTTGCCCAGTCGTTTTAGTGCCAACAGTGTTGTCCTCAGCAGCATATTTAGCCATAGTCCCCTGCTCACTTTCGGATTGAACACTTGTATGTTTAGCCTCTACATTGACAGACTTAGAATCTGTAGCAACTCTTCGATCACCAGCTGCAATATTATCATTAGTATCATTCCCAATTTGCACAGATGCATCCGCTCGATTGACAGTTACCTTTAAACTTACAGCAGTTGATGTAACAGTTGCATCCTTAGTAGAATTCAAATTGTCATAAGCTTGCACAACTGGATCTATTGCGTTGTGAATCGTCGCTAAGGCCGTTTTAGCAGGAACATCTCGTGTAGGTTTAGGTAGACCCTTATCAATTTTAAAAGCATCACCTACAGAGATATCCGTATTTGCTCGATTCATCTCATTATTGTTGTTCCCAGTAACAATATGATTTCCTTCTGCACTTTGCAATACATGCTGCTCAACTGGACGTTTAACCTATTTGCCCAGCTCTTTTAGCATTCAAATAGGCCCTAGCATCTCCTTTTAGCTGCTCAATATTAGCCGTCTCACTAGCAAGTTTTCCATCATGCACTGCCCCTTCTCCACTCTCCATTCCATCAGCTTCCTTTGACTTACCATTCATCAAACGACATGATCTTTCTTCATGTCCCCGATGTTTACAAAAGGTGAAATACTTAGGTAAATTATCATAGGTGACCTCCTTATAATATTCAACTGTTTTTCCAGTAGCTCCATCTACAATTTGCAACCTAATTCTCTTATGGTGTTTGTCTAGGAGGTCAAGTAACACCTTAACTCTAGCAACACTTGGTCGTGTTCAATCTTGAGTAGCTTTATCCACAGCAAGAGGCTTCCCACCTACTGCAGCAATTGACATTAGTGATTTTTTTGTCAAAAAAATTTGGCGGCAGCTCATGAAACGAAATCCACACAACTGCTTTTGACGTTTCTTCTCTTAGATTGAAACCTAGTGTCCATCAAAAGTTCTAAAGAAATATTCCTGACCCTTAGACTTTATATAACCAGTTAATTTCGACACCACATGGACATAGTCCTCATACAGATCGAACCTAACTAAAATATGAAATTCGAGTTGGTCGATATTACATCTACCGTTAACGTCGAACTGGGCTGGAATAAGCTATCGTAACTCCTGCAAGTCAGGTTTTCCATATGAAAACTTAATAATAACAGCTTGATGTAAGCCTTCTTCAATGGTTGAATTCCACAGTTGGTTCTCCATGTTCAAACGCTACAGGATATAACTCCAACTTTGACGATTTTGCGGCAGATTGTTTTGCGATAAGCTGCTATGCATATGACTGTTTTGAATTATGATTAGGTTATGTTTCACTCTTGTTTTGGATGGACTCTCCCACAGCTTGGAGCTGGGGAGAGACGATGGAAGCCATGGCTGCCCTAGTTCACCATGTCGCAAGAGAGAAAAAAGCCAAAGAGAGTAGAGAGCGTGTTTTCTGGGGTTTAGGGTTTTTTTTTTTTTTAAAGATTGAAGAGTCTGTCAGACAGCCATTAGACCATCTCAGCACACCGAGGTACGAGCTGAGAATGATCATCTACGGCTCCATAGCCCGAAGGCCACAGGGGCTGTTAATCACGCTCTGGTCTAATGGCCAGAAATTCATCCACCAGACTTAGTTTTTTGTCTCCTTAGAACTCAAGGATACAGTGGTACGAGCCTATAGAACAGATCATGTTCAAGTAAGGTCGTGGTTTTTTTTTTTTAGCAAATTCACTAGGCAGGTGCCTAGGGCTAGTTTTATTAATAATATAAAAGCAAAAAAGAACCACATAGGAATAGTACAACCAAGGGGGACAATAGTACCAGTAGTGTTGCCTCTATGCGTTGGCTATATAATCACTCCTCTGCGCCTCACAATGCCCTATATGGCAGCCTCATGTAGAGGATCATGGGGTAGCTGCCGGCAAAGTCTCACGAGGGCGTATAATCTCATAGCCGTTTGGGTATTTTCCAAAAGGAATAGGACCAGGGAAAACACTATTGGGCTAACCTTACCTTACTAATCCTATAGAGGCATAAAAAAGCCTCACCTACTAACATCCGTGTAAAAAGAAAGAACTAGCTTGAACTAGGTGTTGTATGATCATCACAGAGTTTATAACATACTCTGTGATGATATTACATAAAATTATGCTAATGTGATGGTAGAATAAACATATTGTATAAATAACAGTGATGCTCACTCTTCTCTATTTTTGTGTGGTCTTCAACTTGTAACCGCTTGTCTTCATCCTCAACCTTCTTCAAAATGTCTTCAAACTTCATGTTTTCTTTTTTGAACGGGTGGACTTTGTTGACGTAGTTGGAACAACCTGTTTTTGTTTGGCAACTCTCATCGGAAGTCGCCTTATGTTTGCATCTTCACTCACCCTGCCATCCCAACTTTTTTCTCTTTTATGTGTCTTCTTCCTTTTGGCGCTATGCATAGGTGATAAATCACCCTTTCTTGCTGCCTCTGCGCGATATTGATTTAAAATATCATCTTCCTCACCTTCTTCATATGTATCTCTGGCTACTTTCACTGGAAGTGGCATATGTTGATCCAAATCTTGTGTCGTCAAAGTATTTCCCTCTTGTAAATTAGCCACAATTGCCTTGTTTTGTTGTTTTGCTTTGTCTTGCCCTTTATTCTTGTTTTTTGTTCACACGACATGTGCTACAAGATGTTAGATTAAGCAGATTTGTATCTTTGGAAGCTACCATCGCATCTAGTAACTTTCTTTCCTCCAAGCTAATAACAGGAACAATTGAGTTCTGTTTTTGCTGCCCCTTTTCTAGTGATTGCTCGACTAATTTTCGATTGCTTTTAATAACCTGCTGCTTTTCTGGATTTATTGTTGCTTCCAGTCGATCCTTCACACAATTAGGATCAGTATGGATTACATTTAACTGCTGCTGTTGCTCTAAAATTTTTGGTGCAATAGGTTTGATTACATTTAATTGTTGATGCTGCCCAGTTTGCCTTGTAACTGCCACTACCATCGAGCTAGCTTCATTTACATTTGCTTCTAAGTCTTGATCATCCCCTCTAAAACCAATTGGAATCTGTTGACGCCCAGGCTGTTTTGTTACTGGCAGACTAGCTGCTGGACTGCTCGACAAAATCTGCTGCTACCCATGATGTTGTGCTACTGGAAATTCAATCACAGCTGAATTAGTTGTATTATGTTGCTTCCTGGACTTGGGGATAAAATCAGGAGCTTTAGCATTAAGCTTGCTGCCTTATCCTAACTTGGAAGTACTTCCAATTTTTGGAAAAGATGGTGAACCTACTGATAACATCTCCTCGTCACCACTACACCTCTCACCTTCATCAGTAGAATCCTCCGCAAAATCAACACCCCAGACTTCATCATCATCATATTCAGGTTGGTCAGCCCATAGCTTAGATTTAATTACCATTGCCATCATATTTGCTTTAATAACCTCATTGTTGTTTCTTATTGACAACACCAACTGTCCATGATCACCACCATGTTCTCCACACGACTCCATAGATTGCGTAGGAACTTCAAACACGGATTTGTTCAAAGTGACGATTGGTTGTTTAAACATATTGGTGTGCGTTGCCATTGATGCATGGGCCTCTTTAACAATCTATTCCATATGTGGGCTGGAGAATTGCAAGGTTGGAGTTGACGAGCTATGTGCGAGTTGTCCTGTATCACCATGCACCAGTTCCAACTTCGTACCAAGCTGAAACGATTGCCTCAAATTTCCATCATGCTCCTTGACAAATTCTGTTGCTCCCAGAATTTTTGTAACAGCTGCTGTAGTAAGATTTTCCCCAGCTGAAATGATTGCAGCAACAAACTTTTCTGCTGAGACTGAAGCAGACTTATCAGCTGCATCGACCAAATTTTGCTGCTCTAAACCAGCTGCACTTTTAACACCTTCGCGCACCCTACTTCCATCACCAGAAACTGCTTGTGTCTCATCACCTATCTGTTGCTCCTCATTAACATGCTCACCTTCATTCACCAAAGCATCAAAAGAGTTTGAAATTCCAATAGCCTTTGATGGTAAAATCAGATTTTGAACACTTGGAGTTTGCTTCTTGCTAGGTGATTTATTCACCCCTTTCCAGTGATTTTTACCAACTTTAGCAGCCTGTTTTTCCCCCTCTAACACATGAGAAACGTTACTCACAAGTACTGCAGCTCCAGTAGCTAATTGCTCACCAGTTGCATTCGAGACACACACATCATTCTCTATTTGCATTCCATGTCCTTTAACTGTTTGATGCCCAGCTTCAGCAATTTTTTGCCCAACACCTGTATCCTTATGAACACCAGCTAAACCTCAAGCAGAGGCAGGGTATGTAGCAGCCTCCAGATCTTTAGCGACATTATTACGAGCTGCTGGAACTGAAGCTATCGCAGCACCATCAACATCTGCTATATGTTGCGAATTAACAGTATATATTTGTTGACCAGCTCCCTTAGTATTTGAGACAGCAACTCGACCAGTTACGGCATTCTTAGAAATCACATGTTCCAATCGATTCTCAACAACTCCTTCATCCACATTCCCAGCATTAACAACCTGGTCAGACCCCTTCATCATCACTGTTTCCCTAACCAAATTAAGTGCACTGGAAACTATAGCTAGAGATCGATCAACTGGATTATCGGCACGATTTGATGCATTAGTTTTTTTTGCCACTTAGCATTTTAATAATCCCTAGCATCCCCTTGTAATTTTTCCATCTTGCTCATCTCCTCAGCTAAAGCTAAAACTTCAGTAGGCATAACACGTTCCTTATTGACAGTGCTATCGATCAAATTTTCCTCTTGTTGCATATCATCATTCGCCCTATTCCTTTTAATCAATGAACGACAATATTAACCAGCATGTCCTTGTCGTTTGCACACATTACAATATGATGGAAGATTATCAAATACAAACTCCTGTATATGCTCAAAAACCTTACCAGATTTGTCGTTGATAAATTGTAACTTCATATTTTTGGGATGTTTGTCAAGGAGATCAAGAACTACCTTAACTCTAGTTGTACTAGGTCTGGTCCTAGATTATGTGGCCTTGTCTATTGCAATAGGTTTTCCCACAGCTGATGCGATTGACAGTAAAGGTTTCTTGGCGAACATGTTCGTTGACAAATCTGGAAACGACACCCATGCCACTGTTTTTGACGTCTCTACCTTAGGATTGTAATCTTGAGTCCATGGGGATGTATGATATTGATGTTATTGTCCTTTGTACTGTAAATAACCAATCTTCTTTGAAAGAACTGTTACAAAATCGTCATAAACATTACAACGAATCAACGATTGTTGAAACGCGAACAAGCCGATCAAACAACGACCTTTAATCCCAAACTATGTTGGAATTAAATTTCGTAGTTTCAGCAAATCGGGCACACCATATGAGAGCTTCATCACTACAGCTTGGTGAAGACCTTCTTCAACTGCATATTCCTCCAGTTCCTTAAACGAAAATTGCATCATAAGATGTCCATGAACATGTTGGACAGGTTTAAGGATTGTTTTGGTTACTGGTTATGATTTTGACGTGAGTAATGAAGCATATGTATTCGTTTTAGGGCTAGGATCCGTCTCTCCCACAGCTTGAAGCTGGGGAGAGGCCTGCATGTCCATGACAGCCCTTAGTTCTCCATGTCGCCCAAGAAAGAGAGGAGAGATGAGAGAGCATTTGGTTTTGGGTATTAGGTCGTGAGTTTTTTTTTTTAAATAATCCACTAGGCAGAGCCTAGGGCTAGTTTTATTTATAAAAAAGCAAAGCAAACAAAATGTCTATGTTGTCCTACTAGATATAGGACCATATGAAGGGTAAAAACGTAGCACCTATTACCAATACTAGGCTATTACACCCAATATTGGTATCACATATAGTGTTGCTACTTGCATTATAAAACATGTACCTAAATAAAACTAGCCTATGTAAATCATGAAAGTTCCCAATAAAATCATTCTACATCTGGTAAGCACTTCCATTGAATGCATTGTGTAGACCTAGTACGTTGTATTACTGACCATGATATACTTGTATACATAACCAAATTCCAGCCTCAAATCCATCCGTGTACCTTGTGCACCATTGATCCTTATTTGTCCTTGTACAATGTTGCATCCAGTCGTGAATAATGCAACGAAAATTCAGCCTTTCCCTTTGAATCCAGCCTCCTATATGTGATGTAGAACTGAGCCATGTACCTGCATTTTCAAAATTCAAACCTCGATCCCACGCAATTCCAGTTCCTGCGCTATGACAACCTTGTGCGAGCATGTGATATTTTGAGTGATCTACGTGTAATTTCCTTCCTTCCTTTGATCTCCACCCTACATGGTATTCTTGTTGGTGTACTGGAGATGTGTTATAAATTAGGAAATAGTTCCTAAATTCATCCCACGCTCCCAAAATTAAGTACCAATGTGACCACACTGCCTTGTTATTTCTGGGCTGTGTTAGGGTGTTTTTGGCTCCATTCCTTTGTCTTTTGTCATTGTGTATTGTGCTGGGCTTGAATTGTGATGTCCTAGAGTATAGAGCACAATAAGATTCATGCCCTTGTTTATTGAGTAGGACTGCCCAGCCTAGCAACCTCCAAAATTGCTTTCTTGACATGCTTGTGCCTATCCTTGTGTCCCTCCCAGTGGAATGAGTACCAAGTACTAATACCACCAATTGGGAGTTATCCGATATATAGGGCATGTCTACAATAACGTTCCCTGCAAAATGAACAAACAATGTTAGTGAAAAATTAGACCTTATGCTTTCCTCCCTTAGGATTTGAACATAGGATCCATAATTGTCCCCAGCCCTTATATCCCCTTTGTTTCTCCTTGTCCTCCTCTCCATAAACTCCTTGCAACCTTAAACCTCAGATATGGACATTGAGACTTATCACTATTCACAATTTTCCTCCCATGCATATCAAGATCCCAAAAATTGTCACACTCCAAGTCTCCGGAATCCAGTGCCATATTAGCTAGATGATCAGCTAGTTGGTTACCTTCTCTAAGAGTGTGGGATATCCTTAGGTTGCATCTCTCCATAAACCCTTTAATCTCCTCTACATACATTGCTACTGCCCAAGGTGTACCTAAAACCCCTTGTACGACATTCTTCACAAACATGGAGTCAATGTGTAGATCAATTAGCACATAGTCATGATTTATACAATACTTCAAAGCCTCCAGAATTGCTCTCATTTCAGCCTCAGTGTTTGTCCCTTCATCAATCGCCTTACCACATGCATACACCACATCTCCATCTGCATCACCCAGTACATAACCAATAGAGCACCTGCCTGGATTACCCCTTGAGGCTCCATCTGTATTTACTTTTATCCACCCTTGCTCAGGAGCACTCCATAACACCTTTGTATATTTAAGCCTAGGAGTATACTGCTCCAACACATGAATCAAATCAGGCCACTTGTGTGAGACATTTTGAAGGCTAGGCTTCCTGAATTTAACTAAGTATTGGAGTGTTGTTGATACCTGGTATATCACCATATTCACTGAAACCGCATCACCATACTTGTAGCAATTTCTCCTCTTCCACAACTCCCAAATTATTATTGAAGGCAAGGCTTGCATTATAGGTTGTAACCGTGATATTACTTTTGATGTCCAACACTTTACTATTGCTTGATGCAAAGTCAAACCTTCCAGTGTTATTCCTGCATTTGAAAGAAAATAATACCACACTTTCTTGGCAGCATAAGATTTAAAGAACACATGAGGCAAGGTTTCTTCTTGAGGAAGTGCACAACACCAACACCTAGAGGCCATAAGAGACCCTAGCCTCCTAAAGAAGTCATCCAAAGGTAATTTGTTCTTCCACACCTTCCACATAAAGAAAGCTATTTTAAATGGCACACCTTTCACCCAAATCATCATATATGCCCTACAAGGATCTCTCCTTCTTCTAACATAGTCCCAACTAGATTTTACACTAAACTCCCCCCTTGATTCAAGCATCCAGTACGGTTTATCAAGCTCCAAATTAGACATTGGATTCTTGATAATTTGGACAATATGGTAGCTAGATCTCCAGGCAGTAGCTCCCTTAGTCTATGGTTATCCCATACTCCACCTTGTACCAACTCCTTCACATTTAAAATAGATTCATCACAAAAGAAATCCGGAGGAGTGACATAATATAGGGCCCCCAATCCTGTCCAATTATCAAACCAAAACATAGAAGAACCCATCCTAAGGTCGTGGCTTTTTTTTT
>MDKI01132912.1:0-66114 GCA_005239505.1 Nicotiana paniculata | reverse complement strand
GATTAGCCTAATGGTATCCAAATTTTTTGATTCTTCGAAAATCTTAATCTTTGATTTTCTAAAAATATTTCGCCTTCTATATATTGTAATTCCCATTCTAAAGCAGATATTGTTTCTTTACTAAACTATATTTTATTATATTACTTGTTTCTGTATTAATTATTAAATCAGATTCTTGTATCTGTTCAGCTAATTCCAGAGTTGTTGTTAAAAGATTTCTAACCTTTTTTAAAATTTTCTTTAATTCTATTTTCTGCGTAAGATTGCACTTAAGATCCAATAATTAAAGGCTATTTGTTTAGTTAAAGGATGTTGTCTCATAAATATTATTTATCCTAATGGGATATGTTTTATCGTGTTTCTGATTGTCCTAAGATAATCTTTTTCTTGTTCGAGTTCTATGGTTAATGTTTCTATTTCTAAAATAATACGATTTTTAAGTTCTGGGTTGTTTAATTTACCTGCTTCTGGTCTTTCACAAAGAGCTAATTGTATTTCTAACCGCTCTATGTAGTCTGTATAATTACTTATATTTTCTAAGGTAATATATATTAGTTTATAGTGGCAACTTATAAATCTAGCAAAAATATGTTGTTTCATAAAATTTTTTGGCCCAAAATTCTAGTCTTATCCTAAAGGTGCACTGTATTTGAAACTCTTTTTATAATATTCTATTATTCTCTTGCTTTCTAGTATATCGCTTGCTACAGCTGTTATTTCCCAATGAAGTCTATTTAATATATTATCTACTTGATAGTATTCCTCGTATTGTTCTACAAATGTTTTAAGTCTAATAAGCCAGCTATATTTCTTTTCGTTACTAAGTATTTTTAATTCTTCTTTATGAATATTTGTAAAAGTAATACCTATATATCAAGCGTACCAAGTTCTTTTCATATATTTAGTATCTTATTTCTTTTGTTTTAATAATATTATACAACTATATTCTAAGGCTGATATTCTATCTATGAGTCTGGATAGTCTTTCTCTATTGGTCTTATTAGTATGTAGATATCTATATAATTCGTATAATTGGTCTAATTCTTTTCTTATTTCTACTAATGGTTTATTCATGAACTATAATAAGCCTAGAATCTTCTGGCTCTGATACCAAAATAAAGGGGGGGGGGGTATGATATTTCGATGAAAATGTATTTTCTCTGAATAGAGGTTTGCTTAAGAAAGTTATTTTCTTCTAATTGTACTGTCCTACTCGGTACTTACTCACCTCTTCTTTCTCAATTGATCATGTAAATCTTATGAATTATTTCTCTGATGTTTCGATGAAAATGTATAGATTTATGGAAAGGAATAGTGGTGGCAGACTATATTAAAAATTACTCAGAATCAGATGCAGAAACTATGTATAGATACTTAGAAACTTTTCTAGGAGAATCAGCTAAAGGAGTGTGGGAAGCATATAAAGTAGAATTTTCCCAAGAATTCCAGAATTTAGTATCACTAGGAGCAACTCCTTATAATTTTACTAATCAAATTCTGGCGCTAGATATTATCATTGAGTCTTTTATAATTTATTACCATTCTAGCCTTTCCTCTTACTATTTCGCTATGGTTCCTTACCATAAATGCTGCCGATCTGTGTCTAGATGTTGATCTTTTTATTACTCCCAATTCTAATAGTTCTTTAATTTGAATTTTAAAATCCTCTATATCTTGATTCGTTGCTTCTATCGATGCTGTTTTTATTACATAATCTGGATTTATAATATCTAATTTACATAATATTTTATTATTTTCCCAGTGTTTTAAGAATTTTTCTCCTATTATTTCTATTTTATCTAGAATTCTAATTATGCTGTCTAGATCCTTTTGGTTTTCTATTATTCCTATTCTTTTTATTCCTGTTATACCTAGTAAATGGTTATTCTCTTAATTTCTTAATAACTTCGATGGATTAACCTGTAAATTCCTAGGCATTGAAGTGACTATTGTTATAAATTCCTTTTGATAAGAGGATGTTTTAAATAGCCATGACCAGGGTGTGGTTAAAGAAGATAGTTGTTAAGGTATAGTTTAAGAGAAAGAGATGAACAGTAAAACATGATTCATGACTGGACGAAGTCCAGATTAAAAAAAAAAAAGGGGGAGAGGGAAACAAAATCAGAGAAATAATTCATAAGATTTACATGATCAATTGAGAAAGAAGAGATGAGTAAGTACCGAGTAGGATAGTACAACTATAAGAAAACAACTTTCTTAAGCAAACCTCTATTCAAAGAAAATACATTTTCATCGAAATATCATACCCCTTTATTTTGGTATCAAAGAAATAATTCATCTATTATTTCATCTCCAATGGTCAGTTATACTGAATTTTGTTCGCAAGCGTTTTTATAGACGTAGTCCTTTTGTATTTTGGGTGTAAAATTTTCCAAACTTGTACTTACTTTTAGTTTCTACGTTCTTTTATTATTAATATCTTCTTTTAGTGAACGTGAACACACACATATATATATATATAATTTCACACTTCCGGTGGGTTCTTTTGCCTCTTCCCCTTCGTTAAAAAACAAAAAACTAATTGCATTGATCTTATAAAATTCTCATCTCAATGAGTTTAAGTTATATACACTCAAATATATTTACATCATTAAATCACATTTACCTGTTACATCAGATATTATATTTTTTTTTCAAAATTATAAATCATATATTTTAAAGAAATTTATATATAAATATTTTTTGAATGATCTGATAGTGTGAACTATTTTTTACTCTATTGAATCACATAAGTTAAAAACTCTTTTAATAAATAACAAATGAGTATTTGGAACAAGACAACATGTGACGAAATCAAGTTACTTCCTAATTGGTAGGCGAGCTTTTTTTTTTAACCAAGAGCATATATGTTATTTTATAAAAATTTTATGCTTGTATTTCTTAAATGCGAAACTACGCCATCTTGATACACGTGCATCCCATATTTTTCTAGCTATAATTCTCCTTTAAATACATTATGCATGTGTTGATTAGACTGTTTGTACAATGCAAATGCTCATTTCCAACATTTTTCTCATTTTGGAAAATTATTAATTTTATTTTATTCAAATAGAAGTTTCCATAGAGAAAGTAGAATTATTTTTTAAATAATACAACAACAAAAAAAAGTATCAATATTTAAAAGATTTTCATCTTTACTCATACTATCTTAAAGCAACTTGAAAATAAAAAATTGTTTGGTTTTCATCTATCCATACTATTTGAAGGCGATTTCAAACTAAATATTCATATTCAAAAGTAATTTTAAAAAATATAGCTAGTTAAACCTCAAAAGTTAATTTAAGTAATGAGATTTATTTCTACTATACTAGGAGGCTATATCTTATACTTAATTGATGTGATAATTTAATCTATATGGTTTGAACTCTATTCTTCCATGATAAGTTTTCAACTATCAATAAATTGTCTTAAACATTATTTGTTATAATTTTTATATTGTTTCGTTATGAAAATTAACACATGATAATTCCTTAAAAAATAAAAATATTTCTCTCATCTCCTTAAATTGAACAAACCATAAAAACCAATATATTTTATATAGAATCTGTCAAATATTTATTATTTTATCACCAGTTAACATCAATTTAAACGAGTTATAATAAAATATAATTTGAACTACTATATTGAATTACTACAATTTATATCATGTTCATATTTATTTTAGTGCCTATTATTCTGCTTGTTTGAAATAGTAAATTGCCTCATTAAGAATGCAAAAATTTCTCTTAATTTTGATGTATACAAGATCTAAAATCATAATTTTTTTCATCTTTTATCATATCGTAAATAATGATGTTGTTCATTTAAACTTTCATCAAGTAGCTGATTATTCGCACTGTTGAAATACTTGCGATACCAATTTGGATATATTTCAGATTAGTTTACAGACAGACTGATATGCTTTTTATTCTAGAAAATTATTATATAGATGACACTTGTAGCTTTTTAATGTATTCTCTTGTAAAATATTCGAATATAGTGGGAAAATAATACCATGGCAAAATACATATGTTTCCCCCTGAACTATGGGCCAAATCCCTATTACATACTTTCTGATCACGAAAATTATCTGACACGCTCAACCTTTCCAAAGTGTGTCTAATACACACCTATTTTGCTTCGTGGCTCGCGCGTGCTTAACAAGAAAAAATGAGCGCGTAAAACTTGTAAATATTTTTTCGAAATCCATATTTTAGTGCCACGTGTCAAAATAATAGTAATATTTTCCTTATTTTCAATTTTATCAAATTAAAAAAGCTTCTAAGCATCCCTTTTATCTCGGTCTTCCCCATATTACCAGGAACAAGCCCTCCCCCTTTTCGGTCTTCCCCAAATTTCCTTCCTGTTTCGTTCTTTCTCTGCCATTTATAAAATTCACCTGTGATGACCCAAAAGGTCATCCCGTATATTCTAGCTGATTCTGTGTTTCGAGGTCGTGAAAACCTCCTTCTATCTCACCTCGATTTGCGTGCACAATAAAAAAAACTGATAAAAATGATAATTTTTGTATTAGAAATTTGAATAAAGTTGACTTCAGTAGACGTTTATGGTAAACGGACCCCGGACCCGAACCCGTAATTTGACGATCCCGGAGGGTCCGTAGGAAAATATGGGACCTGGGCGCATGCCCCGAATCGAATTCCGAGGTCCCAAGTCCGAGAAATAAATTTTTAAAGAAAATTATTTTCTGAAAAATATATAGGTTTTTGAAAATGAAATTTGAGGTGAAACTTGTGATATCGGGCCCGTATTATGGTTCCGGAGCCCGGTACAGGTTCGATATGATTTATATGTGCTATCTGTGAAATTTAGTAAGAAACTGACTTAGTTTGAAGTGATTCGAACCTTAAATGCAAAACTTAATGTTTATAGAAGTTTTGAGGAATTTCATATATTTTTAGTTTAATTCATCGTTTTAGTGTTGTTTGATGTGGTTTGAAACCTCGAGCGAGTGCGTGTTAAGTTATATGACTTGTGTGTGTGGTTGGACGGGGTCCCGGGGCCTCGGGTATGTTTCGGATGCCCATCGGATGATATTAGCACTTGGAAGACAACTGAACCATTGCTGGTTCTGGTGTTTCGCACATGCGATGGATCTTCCGCAGGTGCGACGAGGAGCTCGCAGGTGCAGACTTGACCCAATCCTACAATCCTCGAAGAGTGCAGTTACTCTTTCCGCAGACGCGGAGCTGCAGGTGTGAAAACCCACTAAAAGGCATGGGGTCGCACCTGCGATGGTATTTCCGTAGGTGCGGTCCCAGGGGCGGATATTGCTGGGCAATTATATTAGATTCGAGGGCTTAAGCCTATTTTCACCATTTCGAATTTCGGAGCCTGGGAAGGGCGATTTTTGAAGACCTTTGCACCTGGGTAACTTGGGTAAGTGATTTCTAACCTACTTAGATCAATTTCCTTGATTCCTAACTTAAGTCCGGTCCTTAGAATTTGAATTTGGATGGAAGATTTGGGAAAAATTTGATAAATTTCATAGACCAAATTATTAAGTTTTGATTGGGTTTTTGACCTCTAATTTGTGAGATTTTCATATGTTTAGACTCGTGAGTGAATGAGTGTCCAGAAAATATAATTTTTACCCGATTCCGAGACGTGGGCCCGAGGAATTTTTTGGGTGAATTTCCTAATTTCTCGTATTAGCTTCGAACTTATTAGTTATTTTGTTTCCTTGTGATGATATTTGGATTATGCAATCGAATTTTCTAGATTTGGGCCACCCCGAGTTGGATACTCGTGGCAAGAGCGTGGTTTTGAGTTGATTAGCACAGTCAAGGTAATATCTTACCTTACCTTGCGTGGGGGAACTACCCCTTAGGATTGAGTCTTCTATGTTGATTGTAATCCGTGTACGCGAGGTGACGAGTGCGTACTCGGACTTATTTGCAGATAGATTGCCCTTTAGGGATCATAGGTCCTTATGTTCCCCGTATATGAATTGAACTTGTTATACCTGAATTCGTGATTTCTAGTTTCATCTCTTCCTGCTTAAATTAGAAGTACTTGCCTAGAATTCCTTGTTTCTTATATAATCTTAATTGACTTAAATAAAGACTTTGTTTTTCCTACCGTTATACTATATCTTCCTTCATACGCTGCCTGTGTGACTAAAACTAGTATAATCTCGCCCTATAAATGTCTAACAAGTAATTCGGAATATCTATACATTGGTCAAGCATGCCCGTGAGTCGTACATTGTGATTTAAATGATTTTTCCCTCAAGTACTACTTAAGTTTAATTGATGACCGGCCATGTTGATGGTATTTCTCTGATGCTGCCTATTTACTGAGCATTTGTTCAAACTGAGTTTATTCGGTGAAGCTAATTGTCTAAGTAAGATTGGTTATAGCTGATTCCCTTGCCGGGATGATTTGGTTTCTTGGTTGCGAACTTGAATAGATAGAATCTTTGTTATATTTGCCTTGTTCTCCCTTCGTTATGATTTTCCTCTTTGTGCTTGGCGTTCCTTTCAGTGGCTACTTCTTATGGGTGAGTTTGTACCATTTTGTGATTTAAGTCTTTGTATTGATTTGCTCATCGCACTTTGCATTTGGTCTTGTTTGCTTTTGCGCCGGTTGTGGCAATATATGTTGTTTCTATCGCATTCTGGTTGTTTTCCTCAGTGGATACCTTGCATATTTAAATTGGTACTACAGACGAGATTCCGGGAGCTTTCCCCTTGTACTGCATTGCATATTTAATTTGGGACTACAGACAGAGATCCAGGAGCTTTCCCCTTGTACTGTGCTGCATATATAAATTGGGACTACAGACACAGATCTGGGAGCTTTCCCCCTGTACTGCATCATATATTTAAATTGGGACTACGGACAGAGATTCGGGAGTTTTCCCCCCTGTACTGCATCGCATATTTAAATTGGGACTACATACGAGATTCCGGGAGCTTCCCCCCTGTACTGCATTGCATGACAAATTCTGAGTTGCGGACTGAGTTCCAGTGGTTTTATCATTGAGGAGAATTGGATTGAAGAATATACATATATATTGAAAAGTATAGATGAAAAACAATTATCTCCAGGAAAAGTTAGTTCTGAAGGACTTCTGTTTCGAAAGTATAATTGAAAAGTATTTGTCTTGTAGAAAAAAAATGATATTTGAAAGAGTAGTATTTGGGAAAGTATATTTTGAGCATCACGTATGTTGATGATATTTTAAAGAGCAGTATTTGGGAAATTATATTTTGAACACCATGTATTTTGATGATATTTGAAAAAGTAGTATTCGGGAAAATATATTTGAACACCACGTATTTGAAGAGACTATGTTTTAAAGATTTCTCTTTATAAAAAAATATATAAATATACATTCTGAGAAAGTATGTTTCAAATAAGAAATTTCTCTATTCCGAAATGATTATATCTTTAAAGTTTTCAAAATAAACTCATGATTTAAAGGTTTTCAGTCGAAGGTTTGACCAGTTTTATTGAGTTTATTGGCTAAGGCCTGACGGCGAATAAATTGATGCAGTGTTGAGTTGCTAGTGCTTTTATTAGGTTGTTATTCCCGTCATTTGGATTGCATTCTTTCTATTCTCTCTGCATATTTTAATTATGCTGTCCGTTGATCATAATTATTGAATTTTCTTCCGTATTATTCGATCGTATCGTTAATTATATTGAAAAATCTTTAGATAGATATTATTTTTCGGTCATTACTTCACCGAGGTTAGTCTTGATACTTACTGGACACCGCTGTGGTGTGCTCATACTACACTTCTACATATTTTTGTGTGCAGATCCAGGTTATTGTTGTTAGTAGCTGCGCAGATCATTGATTAGGAGACTCAAGGTAACCTGCTGCTGCGTTCGCAGGCTTCGGGGTCACCTTCCTATTTTATTTCTATTCAACTGTACTTGCTTATTCCTGGACAGTTGTATTTAGATTAGATAGAAAGATTTCGTAGAGCTTATGACTTGTATTTACCGGGTTTTGGGAAATTGTAAACTCTGTTAAGAATTCTATTTCGAAACTGTTAAAATTCCTTTATTATTGTTGTTGTTCAGTGAAAATGTTAGGCTCACCTAGTCCCTGACTAGGTGTCATCACGATACCCAATAGAGGGAAATTTGGGTCGTGACACCACCAAAACTAAATTTTCTTTAAAATTACCTTTCAAACTTCTTGTGCTTCATTTTATATCATTAAAACCCAAACATATAATCTTACGTAAATAATCTTTTGTATTTCATAAAAATTGACTGAAATGATAAAATCACCAACTCAGTTTCTGTCATATAAGGGAAGATTTGAGATTTTATTCACACTGAAGTTGTTTAATTCATGAAAATAAAAAACTGGCTTTGATTTGCTTTGTTTAATTGTGGTATGATATCTTAAAATGAAGGAGGAAAATGGGGAACAAAGGAATTGCAATTTTAGTTTCATCTCTTTCATTCTTGGCCTTAGGTTTGTTATAGAAATTGAATATGTGACGGAAGGCAAAAGAATATGGAGATGTTAGAGGATTTTTTTAAATTTGGGGTATAAAAGTAATTTTAAATATTTTCTCTTAAAAAAAATAATAATAACACGTGTCATGGTCTTATTGGTGCGTGACATTCCACATATTTTTTTAAAATTGGTAAAAAAAAGAGGTGTGTATTAGACACACGCTGAAAAGGTTGAGTGTGTAAGATAATTTTCATGCTCAGAAAGTGTGTAATAGGGATTTGATGCATAATTCAGGGGGTAACTTATGGATTTTTCCTAATACCATTGATATCAAATTTTCAATTTGATGTTTTTTGTTTGACATTGATTAGAGGTTAAAATGATCCCCAATATCATTCTCTATCCATGACTAACTGGATATAATAATAATAATTATTTATTTATCAAAAAATTAACTAAACACCAACAAATAATAATTTTAATAAAATTGCAATGTTGAGACCGTATACGAGCCTTTCCTCATCTAGTTTTATAATCAAATACTAAACAAGTAAACGGGACCAAAAATTAGAAAGATCAGTGGATCCCGCACATTAAGGTGTCTGTACATTTAGAATCTCTCACATTTAATAAGTTACTTTTTTTTTTGGTTTCCACTAGGTGTCCCCAACCCTATTGTAGTCAGGCTAAATTCAAATTTATACTGAGAAGTCTCATATTAGGGGTAAAACTCTTCCAAACAAAGGTGATTTCATACACAGAACTCGAGCTCGAAATCTTTGATTAAGGACAAAGGGTGTTTACCCGAAAAACGGTACAATTGAATTTGTTAGTGGTTTCTAGGAAATTGAATTAATTTGATCCAAAAAGTAATGAAATAACTAATAAAATGTAAAATACTTAACCTTAGGATGTATATGAAATAACAGAGCTAATGAGCCTGGGAACAAGGTTTCTGGGCACAACAATGATAAGATCAAAATCCAGATGATAAAATTATATTAAAATGATGTATAGAATGTAGTGTAAGTTAGCCAGAAAATTCGTATCCCTTACAATGATAACTGAGCTCTCTATTTATAGCTATGTCTAGGGAAGGAAGTCCTAGGATCATGCCCTTTTTCAATGTCAATTATGAGGGCCATCGATGAAGATGTAACGTTAGACATAAATGCCAAATTCTTTGTAACTGGCCATCATCCTTAATGCTGCAAAATATTCTGTATTAAATGTTACTGGGCGCAAATCATTTAATACTCCTTTTATGTTCGTTATTCCTTCCTGTGACAAGCAGAATAGCTATGTTCGGTGGTCATCTCCATCTTGTGTTCCACATGTCCTTCCTTTAAGCGCTCACGTGTCATGTCATATTTTTCCTATACTGATAGTCCCCCTGCTTTCTGGTGACTTAACTTTGTGTTACCGGGAAGTTAGTAGAAACACTCTTTTGGCAGAAATTACTATAATTCCTTTTGAAGGCCACTGACAGCTGATTAGACGTCTGTCTCTCCGCATTTAATGCCCCGAACACGTGTCTTCCCATGATTTAACACGTCTTTTGCCGATTATCAAGGTAATCATGGCCATGAATTTAGCCACCAAAATTTTAGTTATACGCATCATCCTTCTCTTATGTACTTCATAATCTCTCAAACTTCTACTTTGCATGTAAAGACCCGACCGGTCGTTTTGCGTTATCGAACCCCGTTCCCCTAAATGAAACTTTCCATAGAGGCTTTATATGATTTATGACTTGCGGGGACTGGTGGTCCGGGATTCGGAGATGTTTAGAGTGCTATAGGAACAATTGATTCCTTAAGGTTGGCCTTTAAGCCAAGTTTGACTTCGGTCAACATTTTGGGTAAACGACCTCAGAATCGAGTTTTGTCAGTTCCGGTAGCTCTGTGTGATGATTTCGGACCTGGGTGTATGTTCAGAATGGGTTTCTGATGACCTGAGAGCGTTTCGGCGCCCAATATTGAAATAAGAAGCTCCTTAAGTTCCTATTGTAATTTGGGACGTGTTTTTGTGTTATCGAGGTCTGAACATAATTTCGAGACCGGGAATAGTTCCGTTATGTCATTTATGACTTGCCTGCAAAATTTGGTGTCATTATGAGTAGTATAGGCCGGTTCGGCGAGTTGTTAGCGAAGCCTAGAAAACTTAAGGTTCCTAAGTTTGGTTCTTGAGGTTTTGAGGTGTGATTTTGAGTTTAGTGTCATTTTGGGTGTTACGAAGGCTCGAGCGAGTCCGTATTATGATTTGAGACTTGTTGGTATATTTGGACGGGGGCTCGGGTGGGCCCAGGTGCCTCCTGGACACCACACGAGGCCAAAAACCAGCTGAAATAACTTCTGGTGCGCCTGTTCTGGTGTGACCGCAGATGCGGTTGGCCAGTCGCAAGTGCGGGACCGCTCCTGTGGTCCCATCCTCGCAGGTGCGACCCCCAGTGGTCAGGCCAATTCTCGCAGGTGCGGACGAGATTCTGCAAGAGCGGAGCCGCAGGTCGCGGCTCCGCAGGTGCGGGCCCAGGCTCCCCAGTCCATTTCCGCAGGTGCGAGCCTTTGCTCGCAGGTGCCAGACCGCATGTGCAGTCCTCGAGCCGCAAGTGCGAATACACTATTCAGACAATGTGTTTTTATACACGGGGTTTAATTCATTTTTATCATCTTCTTCTTCTTCTTCCTTGGGGCGATTTCCACCATTTTAGAGGGGAAAACGACCTGGTTATTGAAGGTAAGTAAATTCTACCCTAATATTAGCTTCATGCATGAACTCCTAGTTAGAGTTTAATCACATAATTAGGGAAAAATCAAGAATTGGATAGTAACCTAGGGCTTTCGATAATTTGAGAATTTACCCGTGACTTAGCTATGAAATCAAGTAACAATCATACATTAAAGATCCTTAGGTTATGGGTGAGTGTTTCCTTCGAGAATTTTTAGAATCAGAGCATGCCGGCCCGGGGTTAGATTTTAGAATTTCTTCAAGAATGGTGAATTTGGCAAAGTGATAGGAGTATTCTCTTCTTTGAATATAAATTAACATATTTGTACAACAATTGGCTAGTTTCGAGTCCGTGGATGTCAAGTTCGGGTTTCAGACGCATTCTTGACCCGGGGAGTAGGTGCGACGCGAGGTGAGTCTCCTTTCTAACCTTGTAAGGGGGAACTGTCCCCCTAGGTGATTCAAATGCTATATGTGATAACTGTGGGGGCTATGTACGTACAAGGTGACGAGAGTCCATACGTAGCGGTTATTATTGTTATGCCCGGGTAGCTAGGCTTACACCATGTTTCTATGTTTTCCTTGAAATGTATTATATGCTTAGTGAGTTAATGTTATATGCGACTTGTTTTCCTGAGATCATGGAATTTAAGAAATTTTTTCACGAAAAGTAAATGATGAATAATAAATGTGTGGATTGTGTGTGAGTGTGACCTCTTCGCAATTTACATTCCGCGAGCGGAGTGTTGTTTCCCTCACTCTCATGGGAGCGGGCCGTACGCCACAGCGAGATTGAAAGATATATACATATTATGGTTCGGGCTGTTTGACCCTCGGCAGTGCACAAATATGATCATTATGATGGCTCAGACCGGTTGTCCTTATCCTGTATGAGCATGTTAAATTGTTAAGAATTCTGCTATGGATTTTGAGTGTTCAGATAAATTTTTTTTAAGGAAAGAAAAGAATAATGAGGTAGAAATTATATATTTACTTTCAATATTTATTTGAATTACTGCTATTCTAAATGTTTACTGCTTTTATCATCCTTGTACGTCTGTTACTGATATTATATATTGCTAATCATTTTATTGGACCTTAGTGAGTGTCAAGTCGACCTTTCGTCACTACCTCTTCGAGGTTAGGCGGGATACTCACTGGGTACATATATATATATTTATGTACTCATGCTACACTTCTGTACTTAATTGTACAGGTTCTGAGGCTGGTGCATCTGGTTATCCGACCGGAGCTTGACGTGTATTCTGGACCTGACTCCACGGTGAGCTGCCTCCCTTGGAGATTCTCAGCAGTGCTATGGAGTTATCTTTTGTTTATTTTTGGCTATTTCTTTCAGACAACAGTACAATTTGTATCATCTTTTGTATATTCTACTAGTTCGCCTGTTGACTTGTGACACTAGTTCCTGGCACACACATAGTAGACTCTTTATTTTGGGACTGTATATATATTGGTTCATGATCATTGTGGCTGTATTGCTTAGGTTGGTTGATGTTTCCGATTTTATTTAAAGGATCTAAGCTTAAAATTTTGGAAATTGTGGGGTTGGTATGTCAAGTAAGGTTAATCTCACTAGTAAACAACTGTTGGCTTGCCTGACCTCGGTGTTGGGCGCCATCACAACTTGTGTCGGATTTTGGGTCGTGGCATTGCATATTTATTTCCAAACTTTTCTCTAATCTTCTTTGAACCAGAAATTTTTCTTCCTTATATTCCAGTGGATTTCTCTTCAAAACGTGCTAGTTCTTCAAAGGGAAAGAACAAAACTGAGGATTCCATTCCTCCAACGGTGGGTTACATTATCCTAAGAAGGCTTAGTACTTCAAAGGATTTTGAAGAGAAACTTCCGACTGCTAACCCTCGCTCATGGGCTGTTAGTAGGTACCCTTCTTCTATTTGCCCTTCTAATATTCCTGCTGTGAAGGAGGATTGCCGATGTCATGAGTTGGACATCATTGATCCTGACCAATCAGAGAGAGTGACCCTTCCCAAGGAAGGGTTTACATATTTTTTCATGTATCCCTTTACTATGGGTGCGTTTTCTTTGAGCAGAGAGCTTGATTATGTGATTGCAAAGTTTTGCCTTCACTAAAAAGTGTTTTTGGCACGGGTAAGTCCTTCAGCGTGGAGGACGGTTGCCTGTCTTCGACGTCTGTTCCTAGAAACTGGAGAGAAGCTAACCCTAGCTCATATGATGAAGCTCTATTCCCCCAAAATCTTTCACAGGGAATGATAAACCATTGCAAGCGTAGCCACCATGCTTTGAGTCTATCATGGACGACAACAACGACCGTGGGTGGATGGAACAGTTCGTTGTAGTTTCCACCAACGACATTATTCCAACATCGACATCATCCTTTCCGGTTGCTTGGAACCGCCCTCGTAAGTTCTATGTAATACATCTTTTCTTACTAAATATTCTTTTATGCTTGTATTGATCCTTCAACCTTCGTTTGTTACAGTGACTCTATCACACCTGTTTTTTTACCACAAAACACAATTACGAGATTGAGTTTCAAGAGGTTTTCCAATTAAAGTGACATTTTGAAAAGAGATTATTTATTATTTGGAGCCTCCACTTAGAATTGAGTTTTGATGTTCCAAGTCACCTTTTATTTGAGTCCCTCATCAAATGGAAGATTTGACTCCTTATTTATGGTCTATGAAAATAGAAGACTGAGTAAGGCAATCTGTTGACCGAAGGGAAGGTGTGAGGCATCCCTCGAGTCCCGTGGTTCTTGCACGATCGCTTTTATTCACTTATGTTCGACTTAAATCAATTCTTGGATATTCTTGTACTTTATTGATTATGGTTTACGTATTACTGCTTAATTATTTATTTTATTTCAATTATTTTGACTTAGATGCAGTACGCGCACAAGAGACTTCTTGAAATTAGATGTTAAACCAATGTACTGAATGTACACATGGTTAAAACATAATTATTTTAAGTTTAAAGGCATCGAGATGCGTAAATGTGCACACAATCCTTTTATTATTCAAGCATATCAATCCAAGATTCGGGTATGAACACATGGTACAATTCAACTTAAAATTAATTATATTTAAACCCGTCAAATGGAAATGAGCTTTGGGGTTCGACGGTCTTCTAAAGCATCTACGACACTTTATAATTATATTATGAACATGGCTTATAATAAATGAATATACAATAAGTCAGATAGAAAGAAAAGAGAATTTTTTTACACTAAATTAAGTCCATAAAATAATGACGTGGTTAGTAAACTCTTCTTAGTGATTAAATTCCATTTTTAAACTTTCACTCTTTTTAGTGATTTAAATTCTATTCTTAAACTTTCTACTTTACTGTATATAAAAAGAAAGAATAAAAAATATATATCAAAAGCAAACAATAATAAAACTCAAGTATATTTTCACCTCAAAATTAATTAACTTTGAAAGACCAAGTTATCATATGTCACTTATTATTATTATTATTTTTTTGGTAATTATATTTTTCATTAATCACCAATAAAATCATTACAGAACAACAAAATCATCCTCGACTTGCTTAATCCTTACATATAGTTAACTCTATAACTATGTTATAAGCAGTACATAAAAGACATTGTACAAGTAAACTTGGTTAGTTGCCACATTGTCTTCAAAATATAAGCTGCTGCATTTTTGTCCTCACTACTCCTTGAGCTTTAATATTGCAAACACATGCCACTTCTCTTGCTATTTGATTTGCAGTCCTTGTTTTCTCTTCAAATATTCCGCTATTCCTCTCTTTCCATATCCCATGAATGTACTCTGCATATATCATTTTCATTACTTTGGCCTTACATGATCTCCTTTTAGCTTGTGTTATCACCCATGCCATCATCTGTGTACAGGACTGGATTGGAGCACTATGGATTTGTATCCATTGCAAAAGCCTCCACCATACTATCTTAGCATAACTGCATTCACAAAACAAGTGCAGATGTGATTCATCTGCACTATTGCATAAGCAACACCTTGGATTCACTTGAATTTCCCAGTTGGCCAACCTATCTGCTGTCAACAGTCTCCCATGACATTGCATCCACATAGTGAATATCGCCTTAGGTCTAGCTTCTTTATGGAACATTAAAGTTCTCCATTCCACTTTGTTGTATCTTCCTAGAATGCCTAAGTATACTTGTTTAGTAATGCTCTGATTGTGCTTTACTGTAGGCATTTGTTTAATTACATCTCTTGCCTCCATGATCTTTCTCACCATCCAACTTGCCTGTTGAGGTATCATCATCTCCATTATGCTATGCCCCTTTATGTAATAAGTATGGATCCAATTTTATCCAAACTTTATCCTTCTTCTGTGCCAGATCCCAGTATACATTAGTGATAGCAACTCTTCCAAACTCTGAGATTCAACATATTATACCCTCCTGTAGCTTTAGGCAAATACATCTTTTCCCATGCTATCAGTGCTCTCTTTGTGATTGTATTGGAACCAGACCATATGTAACTCCTGCAGTATGACTCTATTGATTTCATCACTTTAGCTGGCAAGATAAATATTTGAGACCAATAAGACCAAATATCACTGTTTGAACTAATTGTACTCTTCCAACATAAGATAATTTTTTAGCTATCCAAGAGGAGATCCTTGCAACTATTTTGCCAATCAATGGTTGCCATTGCACAAATGTTAACTTCTTTGTATCTAATGGGATGCCCAGATATTTGAAAGGAAACTCCCCAAGTAAATATTCAGTGTTCTGTAGAATTTCCATCCTAACATCCTGAGCAACTCCACCAAAATAGATTGCACTCTTGTTGGGATTGGCTTACAGCCCAGATGCAGCAGAGAATTGCTTAAAGCAGGCATGGAGAGTGGAAACTGATCTATTATCTCATCTAGCAAACATCAGAAGGTCATCTGCAAAACTGAGATAAGTTATATCTAGCTTACCACACCTTGGATGAAACCTGTATTCATTTGCTTGCTTCAACCCTTTAAGTAGCCTTATAGGTATTCCATTGCAATTGCAAATAGAAATGGTGATATGGGATCATCCTGTCTGAGTCCTTTAGCAACTTCAAGGTTTTGTCAATTCCCCATTTATTATGATTGAATAACTCACTGTTGATACACAAGTTCTCACCCCTTTAATGAATTTTGTAGGAAAGCATAGATACTCTAATAGTTATTCCAAATGCACCCATTCCACAGAATCATAAGCTTTTATCATGTCAACCTTCACCATGCATCTAGGAGAGATATGCTTCCTCCTATAAGCTTTAACTAACTAATGAGAAAGAATAATGTTTTTTGCTATTTTCCTCCCTGGGATAAACCCTGCTTGGGATTCTGATATAATATATGGCATGATGTTTTGGAGTCTACCAGCAATGCCTTTAGAGATAAGCTTTTACAACACAGTACAACAAGCAATAGATCTAAAGTCTTTAATTTTCACTGGATTGGGAATTTTAGGTAGTAAAGTGATGGTGGTGCAGTTAATTGCTGGAAACATCAACCCTGCATGAAAAAACTCTTTCACTACTGCATACACTTCTTCTTTGATCACATGCCATGCTTTCTTGAATAATTCTGCATAGTATCCATCTATACCAGGAGCTTTATCACTTCCTATCCCCTTCATAGCCTCATCTATCTCTTGTTTAGTTACTTCAACATTCAAGTATTGTTGCTGCTACTATGTTAGAGTTGGACCTCTCCTCGTTACCATCATGTCCACAACTGGAAGTATATGTGCACTGGTTCCCATTAGGCCTTTATAGAAGGAACAATCTCCTCCTTTATAGCTGCATGTTCTGTTATAGTAATTCCTTGTAACGACCCGACCAGTCGTTTTGCGTTATCGCACCTCGTTCCCCCTAAATGGAATTTCCCATAGTGGTTTTTTGTGATTTATGACTTGCGGGGAATGGTGGTCCGGGGTTCGGAGTTGTTTAGAATGAAATGGGAACAATTGATTCCTTAAGGTTGGCCTTTAAGGCCAAGTTTGACTTCGGTCAACATTTTGGGTAAACGACCTCGGAATCGAGTTTCGTCAGTTTCGGAAGCTCGTGTGATGATTTTGGACTTGGGCGTATGTTTGGATTGGGTTTTCGATGACCCGGGGGCATTTCGGCGCGCAATATTGAAATAAGAAGTTCCTTAAGTCCATATTTTGTGTAACGACCCAGCCGGTCTTTTTGCGTATTAGGATTCCTCCCCTTTAAATAAAACCTTCCATAGCGGCTATTCATTCTTTATGACTTGTGGGAGCGAGTAGTTCGGGATTTGGGAATGGATTGAGTGGTTTAGGAACACTTGGTTCCTTAAGGTTGGCCTATTTGGCCAAGTTTGACTTCGATCAACATTTTGAGCACACAACCTCGAAATCGAGTTTTGACAGCTCCATTAGCTCCGTATGATAATTTCGGACTTGGGCGTATGTTCGGATTGGGTTTCTAATGACCCGAGGGCGTTTCGACGCCCAATATTGAAACAAGAACTTTCGTAAGTCCATATTTTGGTTTAGGACACGTTTTTGTGTTTTCAAGGTCCGAACGGAATTCTGGGACTGGGAATAGTTCTGTATAGTCATTTATGACTTGTCTGTAAAATTTGAAATCATTTCGAGTAGTATAGGCCTGTTCGGTGCATTGAAGGGAATTCTAGAACTCCAAGTTCTTAAGTTTGATTCAATTTAGTTTTGGGGTTGAATGTTGAGTTTCGTTATTGTTTTTCATGTTCTGGAAGTTTGATCGAGTCCGTATCATGAATACAGACTTGCTGGTGCTTTTGGATGGGGTCCCGAGGGGCTCGGGGGTGTTTTAGACCCCTGGGAGCTAAGTTGGAAAACCAGAAAAATCTGCTATCTGGTTTCCTTCTCTGCGATCACAGAAGGAGGGTTGCAATCGCGGAGAAGGATTTGGTGATTGTTCACTGTGATTGCAGCTTCCCCTCCGCGATCGCAGTGTTCTGGGTTCCAAAGCTTCGCGATCGCATAGTGTCTAAGCTAGGCCGGACAAGGTTACTCTTCGCGATCGCAAGACCTCTGCCGCGATCGCAGATGTCTGGCCAGTTGGCTTATGCAATCGCAGGCCCCCTTTGGCGATCGCAGAGAGGACTTTTCTGAGCAGTATTTAAATGCCCAACTTCGGGTTTCTTCTTCATTTCTCAACTCCCAACCTCCATTAGAGCTCCTCCAAGCTAGGGAAAGCGCTGCCCAAGTTCAATCATCAAGGTAAGTAATTTCTAGTCCGTTTTCATGAATTTTTAACATCAAATTCAAATGAAATTCTCTTTCAATTATCTTAAAATTCATAGGAATTGATAAAAAAATGTGGGGTTTTGGGAAAATAGTGAAACTTCATTTTTAGCCATAAATTCCTAAATAAATTATGTAATTACGACCCTTAGGCTTCGGGTAATTCAATTCTTCAAGAGTCTTCGAAATTCGAACGTGTGGGCCGGGGGTCGAAATTCCTAATTTCGTCAAGAATGCTTAATTTTGGGATTTCTTGTTAATTCTCCTTCTTGGGACTGAAATTGATTTAATTATACTATGTTTGGTTAGTTGTGAGCCGTCAAGAGTAGTTTCAGAGTTTCAGGCGCATCTTTTGATCCGGTCCTTGGTCCGAGGAGTGCTTTTATCGAGGTGAGTCTCCTTTATAACCTCGTAAGAGGGAAATTGTCCCTCTAGGTAACCGTGATTGCTATGTGATCTTGTTTGGAGGCTACGTACGCACCAAGTGACGAGAGTCCGTACGTAGTGGCTATTACTGCTTTGTCCGGGTAGTTAGGACACGACATGTTCATTGTTTTTCCCAATTGTAGCCTAAATATGACTTGTATTCTTGTGTGATTGGTATTGTTGCCTTGGAACGTTGTGATACTTGGTTTGATTTAAGCGTGATAAGAATGATCACGGGATGGGATCGGGCCGTACGCCACGGCAGAGTGATGATTGACTATATTATGGGATCGGGCCGTACGCCACGGCAGAGTGATGATTGATTTTATTGTGGGATCGGGCCGTACGCCACAACGGAGTGATGAGAAAGTATATTATGGGAGCGGGATGTACGCCACATCAAGATTTAGGCTGCAGGATGGGATCGGGCCGTACACCTCGACGAGGATTACAGGATGGGATCGGGCCGTACGCCACGACGGATACCAGCATTTGGTGGATTTTGGATTGTTATTTGATGTCTAATATCGATGTACTTGGTTATCTGTCTTACACCTACTTTTTTCCTTACATCTTGCTTACGTTATTACTGTTGGACCTTAGTGAGTATCGAGTCGACTTCTCGTCACTACTTCTTCGAGATTAGGTGGGATACTCACTGGGTACATATTTTTGTATGTACTCATGCTGCACTTTCTTTTCTTCTGTACTTGACTGTACAGGTCTAGAAGTTGGTACGTCTGATCATCAGTCCGGTGCTAGATATTGACCGGGGTTGGTGATACTTCACGGTGAGCTGCTTTTCCTGGCGATTCCCGGCAGCACCTTGGAGTTTCCTTTTTGTTATTTTCCCCGTCTATTTCATTCAGACTATGGGATTGTATATATTTATGTATTCTGGTGTATTCTGATAGTTTCCCGCGACACTAGTTCCTGGCAAACCCGTGCGTACATTTAGGGCTTTTGGGTTGAATTTTCATACATATGCTTATCTTTTGACTCACGTATCAGATATCTTATTTTCATGTCACCGGCTAATATCATGTAAATAAATGCTTAAAACTGGTAAAAGTTGGATTAATTAATCACATGGGAAGGGTAACACTTAGTAGAATTTATGTTGGCTTGCCTAACCCTGTTGTTGGGCGCCATCACGACCCGTGTGGGAAATTGGGTCGTGACAACATGGTATCAGAGAGCTAGGTTCACGTAAGTCTCACGAGTCCCAGGAGAACCCAGTAGAGTCTTGCGGATCGGTACAGAGACGTCTGTACTTATCTTCAGGAGGCTACAAGGTGGTAGGAAACCTCTACTTGTTCTTACTCTATCATGCAGTCTATGATTTACTAAATTCATGATACTATTCTCTCACAGATGGTGAGGACGCGTGCATCTCATGTGCCTGATCCGAGAGAGGGTGCCGCCCCTGCTGCTCGAGGCTTTGGTAGGGGCAGGGGTAGAGCACCTGCCCGTGGTAGGGGACGAGGGCGTCCCAGATCTATACCGGTCCCGCCACTAGAGGACCCTATGTCAGAGGAGAAGGATGAGGTGCCCCTAGAAGACCCGACACCCGTAGACTTTATGACGGCGCTGGGCTTTCAGGAAGCCATCGGCCGTATGATGAGGTTCATGGACACCATGTCCCAGGCTGGTTTGTTTCTAGCAGACCCTGTCACTTCACAGGCGGGAGGGGGAGCCCAGACCCCTATTGCCCAGGCTGTAGGACCGACATCAACATTACATCCCACCCCGGGTACACTGCCTGTGGATGATGCCCAGCCTGCAGCAGTAGCACCAGAGCCCAGACCAGTTGTAGGTGGTAACCAACATAAGATGTTAGACAGATGGACCCGCTTACGCCCTCCAGTCTTCGGGGGTGAGCGAGGGGAGGATGCCCATGATTTAATTGATAGGTGCAGGGATAGACTGCACAACATGGGGATCCTAGCGTCCCACAGAGTGGATTTCACTGCATTCCAGTTAGAAGGCAGAGCCTGCAGGTGGTGGCAGTCTTACATTCTCAGCAGGCTAGCCGATTCTCCTACTATCACTTGGAAGCAGTTCACGCAGATGTTCTTGGACAGATATATCCCACCCTCTGAGAGAGAAGAGATGAGGGGTCAGTTTGAGCGGTTGGAGCAGGGGCAGATGTCGGTGATGAATTATGAGGCCAGATTTTCAAAGCTATCACGCCATGCTCTTATGATATTACCCACCGAGGCTGAGAGAGTTCGAAGGTTGTAGCAGGTTTGCACCCAGGTATTAGGTCCTCCATGGCTCGAGAGGTGGATATGGGTACCCCGTACCATCTTGTGGTTGATATAGCTCGATGGATTGAGGGATACCAGATGAGGAGCAGGGAGCAGGGTCAGCAGGACAAGAGGGCCAGATTTGCAGGTGATTTTAGAGGTGCTCCAGCTAGGGGCAGGGGTCAGTTTGGAGGCAGTCGGCCCAGCATGCCTCCATATGTGGCACCTCCACCACCTCCCCGAGGTGTCCCAGTTAGGCCCTAGTTCAGTGCCATGCCAGAACGCTCCTATCGGCCCCCAGCTATTCAGGGTTCTCCCAGTGGTTATCCCAGTCATCAGGGGTCTTTTGATCCTTATTTCAGTGCTATAGAGGGATCTCATCGCCCTCCGGCCATCCAGGATTCATCTTCAGGGCAGGGAATGGTAGTGCCAGGGGGTTGTTTCGAGTGTGGGAACCTGGGCCACACATGGAGGTTTTATCCCATGTACCGGGGCAAGGCCGTACATCAGAGTCACCAGCCCGTGATTTTAGCACCAGCAGTTTGACCGCCTAGAGGTGGGGGTCAGGTTGGCAGGGGCCGTCCCAGAGGGGAAGGCCAGTTCGGAGGGGGTCAGTCAGCTCCAGCTCGTTCTGGGGGAGCTCAGCCTTCAGGTGCTCCAGCCAGGTTTTATGCCTTTCCGGCCAGATCAGATGTAGTGGCCTCAGACGTAGTGATCACAAGTATTATCTCAGTATGTGGTAGAGAGGCTTCAGTATTATTTGATCCGGGATCCACTTATTCATATGTTTCAGCCTTATTTGCTCCTTTTCTAGATGTCTCTCGAGAGTCTTTGGGATCTCCTATATATGTGTCCACTCTTGTGGGCGACTCTGTGGTGGTAGACCAGGTGTATCGGTCTTGTTTGATCATCTTCTGTGGGGTTGAGACCAAAGCCGACCTTTTATTGCTCGACATGGTTGATTTTGAGGTTATCCTGGGCATGGATTGGCTATCTCTTTATCATGCCGTGCTCGATTGTCATGCCAAGACAGTTACTTTGGCCATGCCTGAGTCTCCTAGGCTGGAATGGAGGGGTTCTTCAGTTAGCACATCCAGCTGGGTTATTTCGTTCTTGAAGGCTCGACATATAGTCGAGAAGGGTTGTCTAGCCTATTTGTCTTATGTGCGGGACACCACCGCCGAGTCTCCGACGATTGATTCTGTGCCAGTTGTTCGAGAGTATGCTGATGTATTTCCTTCGGATCTTCCAGGCATGCCTCCGGTTTGCGATATTAATTTCTGCATTGATTTAGCCCCAGATACTCAGCCTATATCTACCCCTCCGTATCGTATGGCTCCGAAAGAGTTGAAGGAGTTGAAGGAGAAGCTTTAGGAGTTGTTATCTAAGGGGTTCATCATACCGAGTGTGTTGCCGTGGGGTGCTCCAGTTCTATTTGTGAAGAAGAAGGATGGGTCTATGCGGATATGTATTGATTACCGCCAGTTTAACAAGGTTACCATTAAGAACAAGTATCCCTTGCCTCACATTTATGATTTGTTTGACCAGTTGCAGGGTTCTCTGTGTTTTCTAAGTTTGACTTGAGATCAGGGTATCATCAGTTGGAGATTCGGGCTTCAGATGTTCCGAAGACTGCTTTTCGTACTAGGTATGGCCATTATGAGTTCCTGGTGATGTCGTTTGGTTTGACTAATGCCCCAACAACCTTTATGGACTTGATGAATAGGGTGTTCAGGCCGTATATTGATTCCTTCGTCATTGTCTTCATTTATGACATTTTGACTTACTCCTATAGCTTGGGGGAGCACGAGCAACATTTGAGAGTCGTGCTCCAGACCTTGCGAGAGCAGAAGCTATATGCTAAATTCTCCAAGTGTGAGTTTTGATTGGATTCCATGGCATTTTTGGGTCATGTGGCCCGGAGAGGGTATCAAGGTTGATCCTTAGAAGATAGAGGCGGTTCAGAGTTGGTTGCGTCCTACTTCAGCTACTGAGATCAGGAGCTTTTTGGGCCTAACAGGTTATTATCGCCGATTTGTGGAGGGTTTCTCTTCTATTGCAGCTCCATTGACCAGATTGACTCAGAAGAATGCCCCGTTTCGATGGTCTGACGAGTGTGAGGCGAGCTTTCAGAAGCTCAAGACACCATTGACCACATCGCCAGTTCTAGTATTGCCATACAGTTCTGGGAGGTATACAATGTATTGTGACGCCTCACGTGTTGGCTTGGGGTGCCTATTGATGCAGGAGGGGAGATTTATTGCTTATGCTTCGCACCAGCTGAAGGTTAATGAGAAGAAATACCATGTGCACGATTTGGAGTTGGTAGCGATTGTTCATGCTCTTAAGATCTGGAGGAACTATTTGTATGGGGTGTCCTGTGAGGTCTACACCGACCACCGCAGCTTGCAGGACTTATTTAGACAGAAGGATCTTAATTTGAAGCAACGCAGATGGCTTGAGTTGCTGAAGGATTATGATATCACCATTCTTTATCACCCGGGCAAGGCTAATGTGGTGGCAAATACGTTGAGCCGGAAGGCTGAGAGTATGGGTAGCTTGGCTTATATTGTAGCGGATTAGAGACCTCTAGCCTTGGACATTCATTCCTTGGCCAATCGCTTGGTGAAATAAGATCTTTCAGAGTCTCGTCAAGTATTGGCACATGTGGTTGCTCAGTCTTCGTTATTGGGGGAGATTAAGGCCCGACATTTCTATGATCCGTGCTTGGCAAAGCTTCAAGAAACAGTGGTTCAGGGTAGAGACAAGGAGGTTACTATTGGCGAGGATGGTGTTCTGAGACTTCAGGGCCGCTTATGTGTTCCTAGAGGATTCTAGAGGAGGCGCACAACTCTCGATACTCTATTCACCCTGGTGCTACGAAGATGTATCGTGATTTGAAGCAGCATTTCTGGTGGAGGCAAATCAAGAAGGACATTATGGAGTATGTGACTAGGTGCCTCAATTGCCAGCAGGTTAATTATGAGCACCAGAGGCCAGGAGGCCTACTTCAGCAGATGCCTACTCCTGAGTGGAAATGGGAGCGCATTGCTATGGACTTCGTGGTGGGATTGCCTCGGACTTCGCAAAAGGTGGATGCGGTTTGGGTCATTATGGATAGATTGACCAAATCGGCGCATTTCATTCCAGTGGCTACCACATATTCATCTGAGAGGTTGGCACAGATCTACATTCCGGAGATAGTCTGGTTGCATGGTGTGCCGGTGTCCATCATATCAGATCGAGTCCCTCAGTTCACCTCGCACTTCTGGAGAGCATTGCATAGTGAGATGGGCACCTAGATAGACCTCAGCACAACATTTCATCCTCAAACTGACGGTCAATCAGAGCGTACAGTTCAGATATTGGAGGACATGCTCATGGCATGTGTAATTGATTTCAGGGGTTAGTGGGACCAGTTCTTGCCTTTGGCCGAGTTTGCTTACAATAATAGCTATCAGTCCAGCCTTGAAATGGCGCCATTTGAGGCGTTGTATGGTCGGTGATGTCGTTCCCCTATCAAGTGGTTTGAGCCCGGTGAGGCTAAGTTATATGGCACTGACCTGGTGAGGGATGCCTTGGAGAGAGAGAAGTTGATTCAGGAGAGACTCCGTACAGTACAGTCCAGATAGAAGAGTTATGCGGATTAGAGGGAACGTGATGTATCATTCATGGAGGGAGATAAAGTCTTGTTGAAAGTTTCGCCTATGAAGGGTATTATGAGGTTTGGGAAGAAGGGCAAGTTGAGCCCAAGGTTTATAGGTCCATTCGAGGTGTTGAGGCGAGTTGGGGAGATTGCTTATGAGCTGACCTTGCCTCCCAGCTTATCAGGAGTTCACCCAGTTTTTCATGTATCCATTCTCCAGAGGTACCACGCCGACTTCTCTCATGTGGTCGATTTCAGCACTATTCAGTTGGATGAGAGGTTGGGCTACGAGGAGGAGCCAGTTGCTATTGTTGATAGACAAGACCGCCAGTTGAGGTCCAAGAGAGTTTCTGCCGTAAGGGTCCAGTGGAGGGGCCAGCCAGTTGGGGAGGCGACCTAGGAGTCCGAGGAGGACATGCGGAGCAGATATACACACTTATTCAGCACCTCAGGTATGATTCTAGACCCTTTCGAGGACGAACATTTGTTTAAGAGGTGGAGAATGTAAGGACCCAGCTGGTTGTTTTGCGTATTAGGATTCCGTCCCTTTAAATAAAACCTTCCATAGAGGCTATTCATGCTTTATGACTTGCGGGAGCGAGTGGTTCGGGATTTGGGAATGGTTTGAGTGGTTTAGGAACACTTGGTTCCTTAAGGTTGGCCTATTTGGCCAAGTTTGACTTTGGTCAATATTTTGACCAAAACCTCGGAATCGAGTTATGACAGCTCCATTAGCTCCAGATGATGATTTTGGACTTGGGCGTATGTTCATATTGGGTTTCTGGTGAACCAGGGGCGTTTCGGCGCCCAATATTGAAACAAGAAGTTCCGTAAGTCCATATTTTGGTTTAGGACGTGTTTTTGTGTTTTCGAGGTCTGAACGGAATTTCGGGACCGGGAATAGTTCCGTATAGTCATTTATGACTTGTATATAAAATTTGAAGTCATTCCGAGTAGTATAGGCCTGTTCGGTGCATTGAAGGAAATTCTAGAACTCCAAGTTCTTAAGTTTGATTCAATTTAGTTTTGGGGTTGAATTTTGAGTTTCGTTATTGTTTTTCATGTTCCGGAAGTTCGAGCGAGTCCGTATCATGAATAGAGACTTGACGGTGCTTTTGGACAGGGTCCCGAGGGGCTCGGGGGTGTTTTAGACCCCCGGGAGCTAAGTTGGAAAACCAGAAAAATCTGCTATCTGGTTTCCTTCTCTGCAATCACAGAAGGAGGGTTGCGATCGCGGAGAAGGATTTTGCTGGGCTGGTGATTGTTCACTGCGATCGCAGCTTCCCCTCCGCGATCTCAGTGTTCTGGGTTCCAAAGCTTCGCGATCGCAGTCTTACCTATGCGATCACATAGTGTCTCAGTTGGGCCGAACAAGATTGCTCTTCGCGATCACAAGACCTCTGCCGCGATCGCAAAGGTTTGGCCAGTTGGCTAATGCGATCGCAGGCCCGCTTTGGCGATCGCAGAGAGGACTTTTCTAGGCAGTATTTAAATACCCAACTTTGGGTTTCTTCTTCATTTCTCAACTCCCAACCTCCATTAGAGCTCCTCCAAGATAGGGAAAGGGTTGCCCAAGTTCAAATTCATCAAGGTAAGTAATTGCTAGTCCGTTTTCATGACTTTTTAACATCAAATTCAAATGAAATTCTCTTTTAATTATCTTAAAATTCATAGGAATTGATAGAAAAATGTGGGGTTTTGAAAAAATAGTGAAACTTCATTTTTAGCCATAAATTCCTAAATAAATTATGTAATTAAGACCCTTAGGCTTCGGGTAATTCAATTCTTCAAGAGTCTTCGAAATCCGAACGTGTGGGCCCGAGGTCGAAATTCCTAATTTTATCAAGAATGCTTAATTTTGGGATTTCTTGTTGATTCTCCTTCTTAGGACTGAATTTGATTTAATTATAGTATGTTTGGCTAGTTGTGAGCCGTCAAGAGTAGTTTCGGAGTTTCGGGCGCATCTTTTGATCCGGTCCTTGGTCTGAGGAGTGCTTTTATCGAGGTGAGTCTCCTTTCTAACCTCGTAAAAGGGAAATTGTCCCTCTAGGTAACCTTGATTGCTATATGATCTTGTTGGGGGGCTACGTACGCACCAAGTAACGAGAGTCCGTACTTTTAGGTGATTTGGGACTTAGGAGTGTGTTCGGAATATTTTTGCGATGTCCGGTGTAGAATTAGGCTTGAATTGGCGAAAGTTAGTTTTTGGCGATTTTCGGTCGGCAGCGGAAATTAGGCTATCGAGGTCGGAATGGAATTCTGGAAGTTGGAACAGGTTCGTAATGTCATTTTGGATATTTCTGCAAAATTTTAGATTAATCGGAGGTGTTTTGGTTGGTTTCGACGTAGTTGGTAAATTTTAGAAGTTTCAAAGTTCTTAGGCTTGAATTTGATATAAATTTGGTGTTTTCGTGTTGTTTTTGGTGTTCCGAAGGCTCGACTAAGTTTGAATGATGTTATGGGATAGGTTGGTATGTTTGGTTGGGGCCCCGAGGGGCTAGGGATTGTTTCAGATGGTTTACGGGAAGTTGGAGTGGATTTTTGAAAATCTGCTGTGCTGTTGCTGGTGTTTTCGCACCTGCGAAAGGGGAGTCGCAGGTGCGATCACGCAGGTGCGGAAATGAGGATCGCAGGTGCGAGTTTTGCCTTTATAGGAGAGGTCCGCAGGTGCGAGGATTTTTGTCGCACCTACGATGTTGCAGGTGCGGAAGTGAGGTCGCAGGCGCGAGGTTTGGCCGTTAAGTTGGTTATCGCAGGCGTGCACCCTGGGACCACAGGTGCGGCCAATATTCCGCAAGAGCGGAAATGACTGTGCAGAACAATATAAAAGGACCCCCCTCCGCGAAATTTATTAAGTTTTCATCAAATTGCATGCGGGGGAGTCCATTGAAGAAGGTTTTGAGAGGGGATTTACAGGTTCATCAGCTAAGGTGAGTTCTTTGATTTGTTAATCCCGTTCCTATGTTATTTTTATTGATATTAGGCTTGAAAATTTAAGGATTTGGGTAAGAAAAGTTGGAAAATGGGAGGAAAGAATTGGGATTTCTTTTGAGGTTTTGGAATGGCAATTGTGGACCGATTTTAGTGTTCTTGGTATGTATAGAATCGTGGGAGGACGAGGTTTCTAATGATGTAAAAATTATTGAATTCTGAGGTGTGAGCCCGGGGCTCGAGTTTGGCCGAATTTCGAGATTTTGTTTAAATTTGATGATTTTCGATTGGGTTGTGTTCCATCACCACCCCCCCCCGCTGTTATCTAGTTTTTGGCTAGATTCGGAGCAATCGGGAGCCAATTTGAGGGGCAAAGGCATAGCGGACTAGTGTTGCGGCCCGGTAGAGGTAAGTAATGGTCTTAAATTTTATCCTGAGGGTATAGAACCCCGGACTGTATGTTTTTCTCATTGAATTTGGAATGGCACACATGTCAGATGACGAAATATGGCGCATACTGATTTTTGGATTGGACTAGGTCCTCTCCGCGGCAACTAATGAGTTGCGTATTTACTCAAAAACTTGTGTTAAATTAGGTTCGAAAGATTTGTGAAAGATTTGGGCTATAAGCCGTGTTTGGGGCCTCGTGCCGATCCGTTTAGACCCTTTGAGGGTGTTTTACTCACTACCTGTTGATGGTTTTACTCTGCATCATTATGCACACTGTTTTATTTGAAACTCAGCCTGATTTACACTACATGAGCATTAAAATGATGTTTTCGGGTCGAGTACCCCGTTCTATTACTTCGCCCGAGGGGCTTTTCGAGTGTTTCCACTGAGTGTGGCCGAGGGCCAAGATTGATGGTGAGGTGCTGAGTGATATTAGCACTTGGGCTGAAGGAGCCCCTCTGGAATCTGTACACACCCTCAGTGAGCGCACCGAGTGAGAGTGATTGAGTGATTGGGAGGCATGAGTGGCTGTGAGGTGCTGAGTGATTGTGAGGTGCTGAGGGATTGTGAGGCATGCCCGAGGGGCTGATTATGAAACATGTTTTCGCCCGAGGGGCTACTTATGATTTTACTACATTCATTTGCATATCAAATCTTTGTTTTAAAGTTACTAAAAATGTGCATTGTTTTAAGAACTTTTATGAAGTTGATATCGAAGGCATGATGATTCCGTATATCTATGTATACTATTGGAGAGTAAGGTTGTGTATATTGTGACATTTATTTTTATGTGGTTCCTTGCTACTTAGTCTTGATTTATTTCCATTACTACTGAGTTGGCGTACTCACATTACTCCCTGCACCTCTGTGTGCAGATTCAGGAGCAGATATCGAGCCTTAGCTTATACATATATCACAGCGGAGCCGGATCGTGGGAATTTAGAGGTAGCTGTTCAGCGTTCGCAACATCTCTGCTTTCCCTTCCTGTTGTATTTATCTTTGATTCGGAGTTTTGTATCTTAATACTTTATTTTGGCTTATTTCATTATATGCTCAAGACATATTGGCTCTGGGTTTTGGGGGATGACAGTACTGTATATATAAAACTTGCTTATTATGTTAAGTAAACTTTCTGCATGTTGTTATGAATTGCTTGAATCTTAAATGGGATTTTCAAAGAAATTTTGAACACGCGGTTGTCGGCTAGCCTAGTTCCACGATAGGCGCCATCACGACCGGTGAGGATTTGGGGTCATGACAGTGATAAGAGAGTATTATATGGGAGTGGGCCGTACGCCACAGTGAGATTTAGACTGCAGGATGGGATCAGGCCGTACGCCACGACGAGGATTACAGGATGGGATCGGGCCGTACGCCACGGCAGATACCAACATTTGGTGGATTTTGGATTGTTATTTGATGTCTAATATCGATGTACTTGGTTATTTGTCTTACATTCCTACTTTTTTCCTTACATCTTGCTTACTTTATTACTGTTGGACCTTAGTGAGTGTCGAGTCGACTTCTCGTCACTACTTCTTCGAGATTAGGCGGGATACTCACTGGGTACATATTTATGTATGTACTCATGCTGCACTTTCTTTTCTTCTGTACTTAACTGTACAGGTCCGGAGGTTGGTACGTCTGATCATCAGTCCGATGCTAGATATTGACCGGGGTTGGTGATACTTCACGGTGAGCTGCTTTTCCTGGCGATTCCCCGCAGCACCTTGGAGTTTCCTTTTTGTTATTTTCCCCGTCTAATTCATTCAGACTATGGCATTGTATATATTGATGTATTCTGGTTTATTCTGATAGTTTCCCGCGACACTAGTTCCTGGCACACCCGTGCGTACATTTAGGGCTTTTGGGTTGCATTTTCATACATATGCTTATCTTTTGACTCGCGTATCAGATGTCTTATTTTCATGTCACCGGCTAATATCATGTAAATAAATGGTTAAGACTGATAAAAGTTGGATTAATTAATCACATGGGAAGGGTAACACTTAGTAGAATTTATGTTGGCTTTCCTAACCCTGTTGTTGGGCGTCATCACGACCCGTGTGGGAAATTGGGTCGTGACAACGTGGTTTGGGGCGTGTTTTATTGTTATCGAGGTCCGAACAGAATTTCAAGACCGGGATTAGTTCCATTATGTTAATTATGACTTGCCTGCAAAATTTGGTGTCATTCCGAGTTGTATAGTTCAGTTCGGCACGTTGTTAGCGAAGTCTAGAAAACTTAAAGTTCCTAAGTTTGGTTCTTGGGGTTTTGGGGTGTGATTTTGAGTTTTAGCATTGTTTTGGGTGTTCCAAAGGCTCGAGCGAGTCCGTATTATGATTTGGGACTCGTTGGTATATTCGGACTAGGGCTCGGGTGGGCCCAAGTGCCTTCCGGGCACTTAACGGGACTAAAAACCAGCAAAACATAGCTACTGGTGCACCTGTTCTGGTGTGACCGCAGGTGCGGTTGTCCAGTCGCAGGTGCGGGACCGCTCCTGCGGTCCCCAGCATCGCAGGTGCGATCACCCAATGGCCTAGACAATTATCGCAGGTGCGAAATATATTCCGCAGGAGCGGAGCCGCAGGTGCAGTCTCCACTCCGCAGGTGCGGGCCCAGACTCCCCAGCCCATTTCTGAAGGTGCGAGACCGCATGTGCGGTCCTCGAGCCGCAGGTGCGAAAACACTGTCCAGGCAGTGTATTTTTATACACGGGTTTTAAACCCATCTTCTTACTTTACTTCTTCTTCCTTGGGCGATTTTCCTCCATTGTTAAGGGCTAACGACCTGGTCTTCTAAGGTAAGTGAAGTCTACTCAAAAATTAGCTTCATGCATGGATTTCTAGCTTAATTAACTACATAAATTAGTGCAAAAATCAAGAATTTTGGTAGTAACCTAGAACTTGTGATAATTTGAGAATTTTTCTGTGAATTGGCCATGAAACCAAGTAAGAATCGTATATTAATGATCCTTAGACTATGGGTGAGTATTTTCTTAAAAAATTTCCGGAATCCGAGCATGTGGGCCCGGGGGTGTATTTTGGGATATCTTCAAGAAAGATGAATAAGCTAAGCTAGTAAGAGAATTTCATACTTTTGAGTGTATATTGACGTATTTACATAATATTTGACTAGTTTCGAGTCCTCGGGTGTAGAGTTTGGAGGTTCGTGCGCGTTCTTGACCCGGGAAGTAGGTTCTACGCAAGGTGAGTCTCCTTTCTAACCTTGTAAGAGGGAATTATCCCAATACGCACGCACGAAGTGACGAGAGTCCGTGCGTAGCTACTACTATGTTATGCCGGGTAGTCTTTAGGACTCACAAGCATGCTTATATGCCTTATTTGTATCCCTGCATGTATTTCTAGCCGATTATTATCCTTGAAACAAGCATGAGAAAATTGAAGGTTATATTAAATATTAATGTTGCCTTGAACTCTATAATTTGTGAAATTACTGATAAACTCTGTGTATGTATACGAGCACCCGTGTCGCATGTATGATCCGTGAGCGGGGTAGCCTTATATTATGTCAACCGCGTGGCACGATCGATTCGCGAGCGGGGTAATAGATGCATCTATGGTTCGAGCCGTCGACCCTTCGACAGTGCACATTTAAATTGTCGCGTCTCTTCGACCGTATGCCTCGGCATACTATATGCTATGTATTTGACTGAGAGTCTTATTAATATTGTCAAATGAATTGTCCTATGTGGTATGGGGTTTGGACTTGTATTAATTGTTGTTATTTGACACCTGCGGTAGGTGGTAGTTCATATACATGATATTCCATGTCTACTTGATTTACGTAATTGTTAATCTTGGTTAAACCTGTTTAATTATGTTATTGCTAAGGACCCAAGTGAGTATTACGTCTACCTCTCATCACTACTTCTTAGAGTTTAGGCGGGATACTCACTGGGTACATATTTGTTTATATGTACTCATGCTATGCTTCTGTACTTAATTGTACAGGTTCTGAGGCTGGTACATCTGGTTATCATACCGGAGCGCGATCTTAAGAGTACTTACTGGGCTAAACTACACGGTGAGCTTCTCTTCCCGTCGTTCCTCAGCAGCACTGTGGAGTTCCCATTATTTTTTTTTTGGATACTTTATCTACGCCTTTCAGACATATTGTATATTATTTTGTCTACTTTGTACATTCCACTAGTCGCCTGTGGACTTGTGACACTAGATCTTGGCACACGTAGTTGGTTTTCTAATATTTTGGCTACATTACACATATTGGCAAACGATCTTTTGAGTTCATTTAATCTAATTGCATCGCTTGACTGTTTTCTTTAAATGATTTTTCAATCAAAAACTTGTCAAGCACTTAAATATTTATATAAGTAAATAAATCTCGCTAGTAATTGATGTTGGCTTGCCCGACCCCGGTGTTGGGCGCCATCACGATCTGAGTTGGAATTTGGGTCGTGACATTCCTAATAATGCTTGTAGTTCAGTAATCTGTTTTCTATGCTGCCTCTCTTTTATAACTGCAGAAAAAAACTTATTATTAGCATCCCCCAATTTGATCCAGTTTGCTCTTGCCTTTGTTGCAGTATATTATTTTCCACCATTGACCAAGTTTCCAACTTTTGCAACCATTCATTCTCTTGGACTTGTAGCAGATCACTATAGCAATTTTGCATCTGGCTTTGGATGTGGCAAATAGTTTGTCTTGCTTTATCTATCTTCTCAGCTACTCCTTTGAACTCAGTTTCATTCAGCTGCCTAAACAATCTTTTCATCCTTTTAAACTTGAGCCAAGTATTTTCCATCTTCCCTAGTACTTTGTTCCTGCTCCATTCCTCCCTTATTATCATTTCAAAATTAGGATGACTTGCCTATACATTAAAGAATATGAATGGGCTCTTGGTAAGACTCCTTTGTTGCCTTATATTGATGCACATGGGATTGTGATATGAAATATAAGGTTCTCCGTAATCAGTATTCAGATAACTACAGTTCATCATCCAAATATCATTTCCAAACATCCTATCAATACGACTCCACACCCTATCAACACCCTTCTGTTTGTTAGGACATGTAAAATAATCTCCTCTCCATGGTAATTCTGTAATACCAATATCATGGTATAGCTCAGCAAGGTCTTTTATATCAGCATTTGTCACAAGCACTTTAGAAAATCCATCTTGGACAGTGAGTAGGGCATTGAAATCTCCCCCTAATAACCAAGGACCTTTAGTAACTTTTGCTAGTCTTTTTATGTGCTCCCATAGAGTTCTTCTTTGATCAGCAGCATTCTTCCCATACACCACCGTGAGATAATAATGCATCTCATTTTGCTTCCCAGTTACTAGACAATGTATGAATTGATCTTGTTTGTCTAATGGTTACACGGCATACATTTTCTCATCCCAGATAATCCACACCCTTCCATTCACAACATACTCATAGTTAGTCATCTTATTCCATCCAGGGACTATTCTGCTAATAACCTTCCCTGCATTGCCTTCTTTCACCGTTGTTTCAACTAGCCCAACCAACTTGATACACTTATCTTTTATGTACTGATTTATTTCTTTTTGTTTATGCCTCTTATTCAATCCCCTAATATTCCAAAATAACCAAGTCATTGATGGATAATGATTCCACCTCCCCAATCAGGTGGTATATTTTCTTCCATTCTTTCTTCTTCTTGTTGTAATAGCTGAAAGCCATTTTTTGTAGTTATTACTGTTGTTCCTAGTGACATTCTGCTATTATTTCGTAGAACTGGCCATTCTTCTCTTTGATCAGTACTCTGCCCTTCTATTTCTTTCCCTTTAACCCTTGTTATCCCTAAATTTCCAGAGCTTTCATTACCTGTAATCACATTATCATTATCGTGTTTCATTAAATTACTTGTACCCTCAGTTTGTTCTGCTTGTTATTGCTGTCCTTTCCCTTTAACTTGCCACCTTATGGTGATTTCCCCTGCTTCTTTATTACTCTATGATGTTCTTCTTTTTTCACTCTCTTCTCCAATGTACAATCATGTCCTATCTTCATATAGTCTCTAAAATGTTGAGGTTTTCTTTCATACTCCACCCGCTGTTGGATCATTTTCCCTGATGGATCTTGTAATGTCAATTCTGTTGGAAGTTTTTAGGTCACATTAGCTTCCACCAAAATCCTAGCATATGATATACGTGTCTGCTTCGTAGTACATTCATCAGCAAAGAGTGGTTTCCCAATAGCACTTGCTAGTTTACTCAGTGTCTTGTTACCCCAATAGCTCATAGGAAAATTAGAAAAGGTGATCCACAAAGGAATCTCCATAAGAAATTCTGCCTTAATGTCAAAATCTGGAGTCCACTGCTTCAGTATCATTGGCCTTCCATTAATAGTGTATGGTCCTCCATAGAGTATGTCTTTCAGATCCCCTAGTGTATCAAATTTTGCTATATAGTATCCTTGTTCGTGCAAAAAAAGATCTGGAATACTCACTCGACTCCACGCATGAGCTATATATCTCTCCATCAATTTGTACCTTGGTGTATTCCCAACTATATAGATAATTAGGGCACATTCCCATTTTTTATTTTGTGACTCAATTTCTTCCTTATCTACTTTTACCACAATATTACCCTCAACAATATTCGGTGGGATATATGATAATATCATACCGTTTTCAGAGGATCTGTTGCTAGCAAATAGATTTTCCCATGTTTTCCCTAGCTCTGGTGCTTCTGCATGTACTTTTATCTCTTCCTTTGTCTCTGCTGTTACTGTTCCATTGCCATTAAGCTCATCTTCTATTACTTCCCTGCCTATTCTGAGTAATCTCCATTGCTGTACTTGCTGGAGTGCCTTCACGCGAAGATGAAGACACATTCATCTGCACTGCACTGAGATCTATCCTTTTCTCCGGTCCCTTAGCATTACTAGGTGTGCCTAATTTCGGAGAATTAGACTGAAATTGGTGTCCAATTGGTGTTGTTACTTGCTGTATGGTTCCCTTAGCTAGAGTATCTGCAATTACTGTTGCACTGATGGCTTCGCCGACCGCCACGAGTGGCTCTCGTTTATGTCGTTCTCGCTTTCTCGCCATGGCTGCTTCTCAGACGGTGTATGTTAGCATAACATGCGCCGAGAGCTTAGAGAGAGAAAGATTTTCATAACAACTTGTGGAAGAAGAAGAAGTATGTCACTTATTAAAATTATTAATTTTCATAAATAGTACCTGCATCACTAGATCAAAACCACCTCGAAACAGAAGTGCTGGAACATAATATGATATGTAGAATGAAAACTCTAACATGAATACCATTACCATTAAAATAAAATACTTCAAAAAAACTTGCATATGGAATGTCCATATAAAAAATATAGCATAAATATTTAAGGGACGAAAAGAAACAAATTATTAAATACATAAAACGATATAGAAAACAAACATGTCCTGGAAGATTAAAATTGTTACAAGTATATAAAATCATCATAATTAACATTTGTCTTTATCATCATAGATAAAAAATAAAATAAGAAAAGGTAAGAGATATATTAACCTTTTGCAAGTAAAGCTTTCCAATATATGTTGAAAAGAAAAGAAAATCTAGCAAATACAATACGATCTAATATCAGATTTGATAAATAATAATAAACCGCGCCAAAAGAAATTCAACGTGAATCTTAAAACCCAGAACTTGAACAGAAAATCTTCCTCTACTCCATCTTAGGCATGATTTTCAAACTTTTGTTCTTAGAAGAAAAGATCGGAATAAAGTAGAACTGAACGAACTCCAAATATTTATGTATCTTTCTTCACTTTACTCTATCTCTCCGACTCCAAAACCAAAGAAAACAATATGTGCTTTCTTCTTCTCATGGCCAATTTTCTTCTCAGATTCTCTCCCCTTCTTGTCTTCAAAGTGTGTGTATATATATGTAAGTAAAATTTCTTTGTTAAAGTGTGTTCATGGAGAAAAAAATGTGAAAATGGGGAGGATCATGAGTATGTGCTGTGAGGGGGAGAGGGGACATGAGGGAGTGTGGGGATTAAGGAAAGGAGCATATCACAGGGAAGGGAATTCTTAGGGGGTAAGGGCTGTAGGTTTAGCTAAGATCTTTTTTTTTATGTTGTTTTATTTACTTCTTTTACAATAAAAATAAAATAAAATACATAATAAAAATATGAACCCACTTCTTTTAGACTAAGAAACTATATTTTAAAAAAAACCAAATAAATAATTTAAATACTACTAAAAAAAGATACCATAGCTTACTTATTTAAATTCAAAATAAAAGAAACAAGTATTTTTTGTAAATTTTCTTTTCTCTTGTAAATAGAAATAAACTTATACTCTAAGAATATGAATATTTTTGTAGTTTTGAATTTATTTATTTTTTCAAATAAAACCTATTAATAGTAAGATAAAAGTTTAAATTATTAATATTAGACCTAAAGAAATATTTACACTAAAATAAATTTGGGTGCGGTCAAAATTAGTTGTTCACAGACTCGATGGATCCCACTGGTAATAGAAGGTTTGGACCGGTGAGTTCAGAAGATCTTGGACATCACTATGCCGGAAACCCGTTTGAAGAAAGAACTGTCCATTAAATACGGGTGGAAGGCCAAAAATCATATTAAATTTAACTTACCTCGTTTCCACTTTTTGTATATGTAGAACTTGGTTGAACCCTTCTAACTTGTTCACAAAATTAGGTCTACCTGCGGGTTTACTAGAACAAGCGTCTCCTGGCCTGCTTCAGGCGAAAATGTTTCTTCACGGAGTCCCTGACCAGAGAACAAGCAACCAAAAAGAAGATGTTCCTCTACAGCCGGGGAAAAGAATAAGAGGGCAAAGGTTGATTCCCCCAGTCATCTCTGATGGCAATAGTGGCTGGTCCTCCTTCCGGGTCTGTCATAAACACTGTGATGAACGACGATGATGAAGAAGATAGTGATAAGGGAGCTTCTTTACATAGAAGGATACGATCCTCGTCATCTCAACAGGATGCCCGACCTGTTGAGACGATTGCAACAACTGAAGATGGCGTCTCAGCATTTTGGTGAGAATTTGATTTGGTGAATAATGCCAATTCTCGCTCTTGAGCCCCAATTGTTGTAACCGGTACTACGAGGCTGAGTACCAGGTCCATGCCGTCTTTGTTTGGCGAGCATCAAACAACCAACACAACATTTGATGCATCTGCTTTTCACTCTTCAACTTCGTCAACTTCATCTCCACCTTCACCATCACCAGCAATCGCTACATCATTCCCATCTTCATCCGTTCTTCCAACAATGGTTGCTACATCATCTCCGTCGGCCGCGCCTAACCATGAAGAAGGTTCCCTTCTTCCACAGTCTCGAGTTCATGAGAACTGGGGGCAAAAATATGCCGTCCCTTATGAAGATCCACAGAGGCGGAGAAGTGTTATCCTTTTGTTGACCCAAGTCACTTCATAGTTTTGAAGATTGACAAATGTTTGACCAGTTGAACCAGGTCCATCAAAGCACACATACTTGACCTGACGCGTTGGCACATGAACCGTACATGCATAGGAGATGAATGCGATTGTGAAGTATCAATGAACAAAGAGAGTGTCTCCTAATGTGAAAAGTTGCAAATTCATAAGAGAATAGAAGTTGGATTCAGCAAGGACAATAACAAAGGAAGGAAGTTGAGTTTAATATGAACTCTTTCTCCCAGGAAGAGTTGTACCAGAACTGAACGACAAACTCAAACAACTGACTCTATAAATAATTGAACTAGTCTTGCTTGAATTATCAACGCACAAGAGCAGAAGTGAATCAAGATCTGAAAGCAAAATTCCCAGAGATTTTGCAAGCAGAATTACTGTGCGATACAAAGGCTATAGACCAGCTAGAAGAACCAGTTCCATCTGTTTGTCATTGAGTCTAGTTGGTTGTAGTAGGCGATTTAATATTGTGTCTTTTCAGCTTTCATAGAAGCAATTGTAATAGGTACACATTGTTCAAGTTAGAGTTAACTTGAAGCTTGTAGAAATTAGCTAGAGGCTAGTTACTACGAAGGGATTAGAGTTAGTCCTAGGGTTATAAAAGAGTTTATTTTGTAAGTCCGTTTGGCTCAGAGTTTTAGTGAAGAGTTTTGAGCAAATCCTACTGAGGAGTAGGTCGTGGTTTTTTCACCTTTTGAGCGAGGTGTTTTCCACGTAAAAATATCTGTGTTTTTACTTTACTGCTTTTATTATTCCGCAACAGTAGAAGTTGGAACACCAAGAAGAACCAGGTTCTTCTATAGAGTCAGCACTCAAAAAATTGAATACCACACAAATTAACCTATCTTCTTGTGTGATATTGACGTCTAAAACATCAATTGGTATCAGATCAGGTTATCCTTGAAAGGCTAACACCTTTGAGAAGATCAAGATGAGTGCACCACCTAGAAACTGGGAGGGTCAATCAACTGCAAGGCCACCACTCTTCAATGGCCAATATTAATCTTGGTGGAAGAACAGGATGAAGGACCACCTGATTGGAGAAGACTATGAACTCTGGGACATAGTCACTGATAGTCCTCTAGCTACCACGATGAAGACTACTGAAGGTATAGATGTACCAAAGACTAGAGCTGACTGCACTGCTGAGGATCTGAAGAAATGGGAGAAGAATTCAAAGGCCGAAAAATGGCTAGTGTGTGGACACGGCCAGACGAGTACAACAAAATCCAAAGCTGCACCACTGCCAAAGAGATCCGGGATACCTTGCAAGTAGCCCATGAAGGAACACCTCAGGTAAAAAGGTCAAGAGGTACTCTAATATACTCTCAGTATGAAAACTTCACTATGAAAGAAGGAGAGACTATCCAATAGATGTACACAAGGTTCACAACCTTGACTAATGAACTGAAGTCTCTTGTAAGAGTCATTATTGAAGAGGACAGGGTTGAGAAGATCCTGAAAAGGGTCTTGCCTATTTCCTGGGAAAGAAAAATCACTGCTATCCAGGAATCCAAAAATATGGCAACCCTGAGATTGGATGAGCTGATTGGAAACCTCACTGCCTATGAACTCAGAAGACAAACAATGAAGATGATGGTCCAAAGAAGGAGAGGAGTCTAGCACTAAGAATCACTAAGGGAGCAGATCTGAAGGAAGATGAGATGGCCATGATTACCAAAGAATTCAGAAACTCTCTCATGAGGAAGAAGGGCATCTCTAGAAGAGGAAACTACAACAAAGCAAAATCTACAGAAAGGCCAACCAACAAGGGATGCTACAAATATGGTAAGACTTACCATCTCATCAAAAACTGTCCTCAGTGGGAAGTATAATGGAAAAAGGAGAGATATGAAAGAAGGAACAAGAAGAAGGAACTGTCCCAACCCAAGAAAACCACAACAAAAGCTATGGTTGCTGCTTGGGGGGAAAGTTCAGATGAGGAATCAGAATATGGGGAGACTGTATCAAGAGCTCATGGAAATTGGAGAATCTGATGAGGAATCACATGAAGAACCAGAGGTAAGTATCTCCCATCTTAAAAACAAAATAAAGTTCCTATCTAAGGAAAAACTCTCTGAGTTGCTACTTGATTTCATAGATGATTCTGAGGAAACAACCAAAGAGAAGGATCAACTATCTAAAGAATGTGCAATTCTAAAAGAAAAGTGCATGAACCTAGAAATCAGAGTCAGTGAATCTGAAAAGAAAAACACTGTCTTGTTGAACCAGGTTCATCCACTTGAGACTTAGATTCTAGAACTGAAATCTGAGAACTTAAAACTGAGATTAGGATCCAGTAAAAAGGTTGTTGATCATTCTCATTTCATGTTAGAGGAAAATTTGGGAAAACTAAAAGATAAAATGTATGCCAAGGATGAACATATAATATCACTTAAAGAAGAGCTTGGCAAAGTCAAACATGAACTAGATAGAACATGTAAGTGGAATAAATACTCTGATGCCTTGACATGGCTTCAAGAGAATCATAGTAGCAACCGGAGAGGGATTGGCTTTGGAAGTTAATTGCCCAAGTGGGATCGCAAAAGAAAATATCTCACTCTCCCTGAGAATAAAATATGCACCCATTGTGGTAAGACTGACCACTTCAAAATTGAGTGTATTGGAAAAGAGCAGGCCAGTCGAAGAAATGAGAGTTTTGTTAAAAAGAAAAATTGGCTACCAAATTGGGCTAGAAAAAGCTTGATTCATCCATTCTCTCATATAAAAGGATCCAAACTAGTTTGGGTTGTTAAAGCTAACCCCTGATTCTTTTTGTAGGTTCAAGTGAGAGGAGGAAGCCAAATTTGGTATTTGGATAGTGGCTGCTCAAAGCATATGACAAGCAACATGGAACAGTTCCTTTCACTTGAAAGTCTCAAAGAAGGAAATGTCTCCTTTGGAAACGGAAAGAAACGTGAAATTATTGGGGTAGGTAAGGTAGGTAAGGATGACACACGATCCATTGCACATGTGTATCTGATAGATGGCTTGAAATATAGCCTGATCAGTGTATCACAACTGTGTGACAGAGCTAACCTGGTTTCCTTTACTTCCACAAAATATTTTGTGGTTAACTTGCTTACTTACAAGATTGTTTTGCAGGGAAAAAGAATGAATAACATCTATGTCATAGACTTGTCCACACTGTCTGAAAATGAACTCACTTTCCTAAGTGTGTTGGACAGTGGTCCCCTCCTGTGGCACAAAAGACTTGGTCACGCAGTCTAAATCAGCTAAACAAACTAGTCTCTAAGGACTTAGTGGTAGGGCTTCTTAACATTAAGTTCAAGGAAGACAAGGTTTGTGAGGCATGTGCAAGGGGGAACCAGGTAAGATCTTCTTTCAAAAGTAAGAAAATAGTCAGTACCACCAGGACGTTGGAACTGGTTCATATGGATCTGTGTGGTCCTATGAGAACTCTGAGCAGAGGTGGTAAGAGATATGTGATGGTTCTAGTTGATGATTATTCAAGGTTCACTTGGACCTTATTCCTGGCATCTAAGGATGAATCATTTGATATGTTCACCTCATTTGTCACAAAAACTCAAAATCAATTAGGACATCAACTAACATCAATAAGATCTGACCATGATACTGAATTTGAGAATGCTAAGTTTGTTGAGTTCTGTGATGAACATGGTATCAATAATAACTTTTCTGCTCCTAGAACCCCACAACAAAATGGGGTTGTTGAAAGGAAAAATAGAACTCTTGAAGATATGGCAAGAAACATGCTTCTTTCTAGCAAACTACCTCATAGCTTTTGGGCAGAAGCAATAAACACCGCATGCTATATAATAAATAGATGCATGACCAGGCCTTTGGTAGAGAAAACTCCTTATGAATTACTTAAAGGGAGAAAGCCCAACATATCCCATCTCAGGGCTTTCGGATGCAAGTGCTTTGTGCACAATAATGACAAAGATTCCCTAGGAAAATTTGATCCCAGAAGTGATGAGGGGGTATTCCTGGGATATTCATCACATATCAAAGCTTATAAAGTATACGATAAAAGAACTATATCTGTAGAAGAAAGTGTGCATGTTGTCTTTGATGAAACTAACACTCTTTCTGAGAGACAGGAACAAGAAGACGAGGAGCTTGGACTGGTGAGAAGTAGTGATAACATTGAAGAAAACATGGAAGGTGGAACAGGTGATGGACCAGGTTCAACTACCCTAAGCAACATGACAGGGGGAATTCAACATATGCAACCTGGCCCTGATCCTGCTCTACAACAACAAGACACCATGGAATTGTCTAGGAATGAACAGCTGGTACCCAAACCACACAAAATATCAGACTTCTCACCCTCTTGAGAACATCATAACAGATTTGACATCAGGAATCAAAACAAGATCATCCTTGAAAAATCTGTGTGCATTTGATGCCTTTCTATCCATGATCGAACCAAATTGGGGAAGCTCTAAAAATGCTGATTGAGTAAATGCCATGCAAGAAGAGCTGAATTAGTTTGAAAGAAGTCAAGTATAGCACTTGGTACCCTGGCCACTAGACAGATTAGTGATTGGCACCAAGTGGGTCTTCAGGAACAAGCTCGATGAGTATGGAACTATTACAAGAAATAAGGAAAGACTAGTTGTTCAAGGGTATAGTCAAGAAGAAGGAATTGACTATGATGAGACCTTTGCCCCTGTGGCAAGACTGGAGGCAATCAGACTTCTTATAGCATTTGTTGCACACATGTAATTCACTCTTCATCAGATGGATGTTAAGAGTGCCTTTCTCAATGGCTATCTGAAGGAAGATGTATTTTTCAAGCAGCCTCCAGGTTTTGAAAGCAAGGAGTCCCCTGACCACGTATACAAACTCAACAAGGCTCTGTATGGTCTCAAACAAGAACCAAGAGCATGGTACGAACGATTATCAAAATTCCTGCTAGAACATGGGTATAAACGAGGCAATATTGAAAGTACCTTGTTCTTAAAGGAAAAGGGTAAGGATCTCCTGGTTGTTCAAATATACGTGGATGATATTATATTTGGGGCGACTTCTGAAAAATTGAGCAAGGAATTTTCTGTGCTTATGGGGAGTGAGTTTGAGATGAGTATGATGGGTGAGCTAAACTTCTTCTTAAGATTGCAAATCAAGCAAAACTCAAATAGAACAATGATCCACCAACAAAAGTATGTGAAAAAATTGCTCAAGAAGTTTAAAATGGAAGACTCAAAGGAAATAGACACTCCCATAGCCACAACTACAAAATCAGATGTGGATGAACCTGGTTCATCCGTTGATCAGAAGCTATACAGAGGGATGATTGGGTCTCTATTATATCTCACTACCAGCATACCTGATATTGTGTTGAGCGTGGGACTGTGTGCTAGGTTTCAGGCAAATCCAAAGGAGCCTTACCTCAATGTAGTGAAGAGAATTTTGAGATATTTGAAAGACACCACTAATTTGTGCCTTTGGTATCCTAAAGGTAGTAATTTCGACCTTGTAGGATATACTGATGCTGATTATGCAGGTTTCCTGGTTGACAGGAAGAGTACTTCAGGCATGGCTCACTTTTTGGGCTCCTGCCCTGTGTCTTGGGCCACCAAGAAACAGAATTCAGTAGCTTTGTCTACTGCTGAGGCTGAATATGTGGCTGCAGCCTCTTGCTGTGCTCAGTTGCTATGGATCAAGCAACAACTCATAGACTTTGGTGTAGATGTGGGATGCATTCCTATTTTCTGTGATAACACTAGTGCCATTAGTATGACGAAGAACCCGGTTCATCATAAGAGAGCAATGCACATAGATGTTAGGCACCATTTCCTGAGGTATAACTATAAAAAAAGAATGATCTCAATTGAATTTTGTACTACTGATCAACAAATTGCAGATATCTTTACTAAAGCACTAAGTAGGGAGCATTTTGAGAGAAACATGCTTGAATTAGGGATGATTAAATCACCTGATTAAAAAAAAAATTCAATTTTTTTTTTTTGGCTAGAAACACTAATATAGATAATCAACTAGACTTATCATTGCTCAGCATCATGAATTTACTATCATACTCTCTTTCCATGTATTAATATGATTCCCTGGTTGCTAATGATGTTTCTCTATCTTTGTAAATTGAGGCAAATTAAGGACTTTAACGCGATGAACCTGGTTCATATTTGCTGGTTCATCTGACTGACAATGTACGTGCTCATCTCCATACAATTATTGAATTAATTACAGTCACACATGAGCATGATTCTATCTATATTTGGTTCATTTCAAATTTTTTGTACTAATCCCTAAATGAACCCGTTCCAAGAAGTCCCATCGGTACTCAATTAGCCCAGAGGTACGGAACTCTTAACTGTCTAATCAATGACACTCCTACAACTATTAGACTCCCACTTAAATAAATATTCTGCCCGTTGTATAATTAATAGCCGCATCTTATAAAAGGACATCATTACCTCCCTTCTTAATAACCTAATAAGTCGAACCAAGATCATCATTCTTCTAATCATAACTGATCACTTTTATTTTCTTCCTAACAACACTCGTAATCATGTCTTCACCACCACCTGCTTCTTCTTCTTCATCGCCAAATCATGATTATGATGGAGGGATTTATGAATCAGATTCAAATTCTCCATCTGTATACAATTCTCAATCACCAGGCCTCAACCCCTGAAAACCCTCTTATTTTTGAACCCACATATAACCCTAACCTATCCCCCCGTGGTCGTCGTGTAAAGGTTCTTGCCCAAAAATCAGTGGCTTCTGGGTCCCGTGCAAGATTCTTGGAGGAAATTCTGCAGGCTGAAAAGGATAATAATTCTGAATCATCAAGTGAATCTTTTAAATCAGCCAACGAGGATGAAGCACCTGGTTCATCAAATTCTGAACAAGGTGATATGATGCTATTTCTGAATATGTTAATGCTGAGAACAAGTTTGTTCTGGTTGGGTCAGTAGTTGATGTTGAAGTGCCGAGTAGGCAAAGAAAATTGGGAAAAGGTAAATTTCTTGAGAGAGAGGGATTTGGGGAGGATGTTACCACATTGGCTATCTGTGGTCCCATTCCTAAGAAGGTTGGAGAAGATGTCACAGAGTTAGGGGGCAGTGTAGCCGAGGAAGCAGCGGCAAGTTTAGCAAGCTTGAAGGAAGGAGCAGATGAACCTGTTTTATCTGGGGATGAGACGTTGGCTGACAGGCTAAGGAAACTGGGGGAGTCCTATAATCCCAAGAAAATGAGGACTCAGAAGTCAAAGAAGGCTACTAACCCAGTTCCTTCTAAGAATAGGAAAGCTTCTGTAGCTGCTGATGCTCCTGTTCCTAAGGTGCGTGCTATACGTAGTGCTGTGAGAGAGGAAGAAGAAATGTTTGAGAGGGCTCTGCTAGAGATCAAGAAAAAGGAAGCTGCAAAGGGAAAGGCTAAAGTAGGAGAGCCTGTGGAGACTGTTGTGGTTGAAGAGGATATGATGTACCTGGTCCATCATGAGGAGCAGACTGCTCCTGTTGTTGTTGAGGCACCAAAATCAAAAAGGGTTAAGGCTTCTTCAAAGAAGTCAGCTACAGTGTCTGCCACACCTACAAGAACTGTTAAAAGAACCAGGTCCAAGACAAGAAAAGTGAAGGTCATTGAGAAAGATGATGATAAAGAGTGGAGTGGAGAAGATGAGGGGGAAGTTGGTGAGGTGAATGACAGAATCACCTTGTTTGGAAAAAGAACAATTCTGAAGGGAAAGTTGTTGAAGGATCTCGAGGAACCTGGGATGCGATACCTGCTGGACACACTGGATGTTAAGGGGTGGAAGAACATGGTCCTTCACATGGATAGAAAAGTTGGCTAGAGCTGAACTGGTGGAGTTCATGGGTAATGCAGTGGTCAAGGACGGCAGGGTCACTACCACAATCAAAGAAATTCAAGTCTCCTTTGATGCTAAAGAGCTGGGAGAAATTCTGCACATTCCTGCTGAGGGCTACAAAGATTACACTAGGCAAAGATGGCTTACTTTGGATGGGATGGCCTCAACAATCAACATCACCAGATTCTTCAGTGACAATGAAAGTGAAATTGAACCCAGTGCAGTCTACAAAAGTGAAATGAAGCCATAGCACAAGTTGTTCTTCGAGTTTGTCATCAAGCTCTTACTGCCAAGACAAGAACGAAGGCATATAGACAAATATATAGATCTGACCTTGATGGAGTGTTTGTATAAGGGAAAGTAGATCAACTGGCCAGCCTTCATCATCCAACTCTTGGACAGAGTTGTGAATGGAATAAAAGCACATGCAATACCATATGGCTTTATTCTGACAGCTGTGCTTGCTCATTTTGATGTTCCTTTGAAAAAGGCTGAGATGGCTACATCCAAGGACTATTTTGGGAAGGATACTTTGCTGACTTGCGATTATACTGTCAATGTTCCTGCAGATGAACCTGGTTCATCTAGGAAGCAACCTGTCAACAGAAAAGTTAGAACTCTAGTCCAGGAAAGCGAGATCAAGGATATGGAGATCCTTCGTTTGAAATCTCGTTTGATTGAGGTTGAAGCTGAGCGGGATGTTCTCAGGGCTGAATTAACAAAAGAGAAGGAAAAGAACGAGGGTGTTCTTAACCAGATGCTTTCTCTTCTATAAACTAAGACCACAACCTCCTTTGCACTTTCCCAACCTTAGGAATTCCAAAGCTACCAAAATCCCTCTTTGACCAGTTGTTCTGTTTCTGTTTTTGTTATTTTTGCTCATGGTAGTGACTGCTTTAGTTTTTTTTGTATGGTGCTTGACTTGCGTACTAATCAATGAATTCTGCTATTTTTGTTATTGACTTGTCTCAGTTTCTTAGATAGCTTACATTTATTGGTTTCTTATGATGATTAATCATGTTTGGACCTGTAGTTGCCTCAATGGCCATGAGTAATTGTTAACAACTCTGATAAGTTTATCATTTTGCAACTTTTCGATGATGCCAAAAGGGGGGAGATAGATATGTGCTTAAGATATGTGTTTTTCGAATTCAAAAATTATGATATTTATAACCTAATGAACCTGGTTTCTCCATGGTAAATGCTTAAAACCATACAAAGTGTTTGAAGTTTATACAGGGTTAAGCACAGAGTTTGTCATCATCAAAAAGGGGGAATTTGTTGACCCAAGTCACTGCATAGTTTTGAAGATTGACAAATGTCTGACCAGTTGAACCAGGTCCATCAGAGCACACATACTTGACCTGACGCGTTGGCACATGAACCGTATATGCATAGGAGATGAATGCGATTGTGAAGTATAAATGAACAAAGAGAGTGTCTCCTAATGCGAAAAGGTTGCAAATTGATAAGAGAATAAAAGTTGAATTCAACAAGAACAGTAACGAAGGAAGGAAGTTGAGTTTAATACGAACTCTTTCTCCTTGGAAGAGTTGTACCAGAATTGAACGACAAACTCAAACAACTGACTCTATAAATAATTGAAGTATTCTTTCTTGAATTATCAACGCACAAGAGCAGAAGTGAATTAAGATCTGAAAGAAAAATTACTAGAGATTTTGCAAGCAGAATTACTGTGCGATACAAAGGCTACAAACCAGCTAGAAGAACCAGTTCCATCTGTTTGTCATTGAGTCTAGTTGGTTGTAGTAGGCGATTTAATATTGTGTCTTTTCAGCTTTCATAGAAGCAATTGTAATAGGTACACATTGTTCAAGTTAGAGTTAACTTGAAGCTTGTAGAAATTAGCTACGAAGGGATTAGAGTTAGTCCTAGGATTACAAAAGAGTTTATTTTGTAAGTCCGTTTGACTCAGAGTTTTAGTGAAGAGTTTGAGCAAATCCTACTGAGGAGTAGGTCGTGGTTTTTTCACCTTTTGGGCTAGGTGTTTTCCACGTAAAAATCTTTGTGTTTTTACTTTACTGCTTTTATTATTCCGCAACAGTAGAAGTTGGAACACCAAGAAGAACCAGGTTCTTCTAGAGAGACAACACTCGAAAAATTGGATACCACACAAATTAACCTATCTTCTTGTGCGGTATTGACGTCTAAAACATCACCTTTCGGTCTCCACCAGGTGAAACTTGCTTTCAAGGCTGGTGGAACTTGCTATTTATATGAAGCCTTTGGCTTCAGAAAAAGACTGGGAGAAGATTCAAACACTCTCTAGGGAGTGTTTGATGAACAATGCTATGCATAACACTGCAGCGGTACATTCCTTACTTCTTCTATTATTTCTTCTACTTTTGAACAAATATACTCTAAGTTTTACCTCTTCTTATTTCTTAGGCAAACTTTCTTGCTTCTGAGGGCCTTCAAAGGCTGATTCGTGAGAAATAAGAACTTATTTCTGAACGGGATCAACTTTTGGCAGAACGGGACCAGACTGTCCTCCACCTCTCAGAACTGGAAACCAAGGCTACCGAGGCCGTTGTTTTGGAGACTCGTTTGCAGAAAAGTGAGAAACAAATGGTAACCCTTAGCCAAGAATTTGGGCTGCTAAGGTTTAGATTTGATGAAGCCAAGGCTAAATGAGCAAAAGTGCAGATTGCCGTCTTGTTGCAAATGATCTTAAGGCTGCCTCCACTAAAAGAGTGATTAACTTAGAGGCATCCTTAAACTCCAAAAATGAAGAGCTTGCTATTGTGGTAGTAAAACATGAACAGTTGGAAAAGAAACATAGGAAAACTATAGAGCATAATAGGCTCTATAGTTAAATTGTTCATGAGCTCGATGTCAGTCTCAAATCTGTTAGGTCAGCCAGGGAAAACCTTTCCTCCGAAGTTGCTCAACTCAAAGAAGAACACAAGCGCCGAATGACTTCCCTTATTGTTGAAAAAACTTATTCCATATATATTATGAGGAGAAAAACCTTTGAATAGGCCAAGATCGGTATCATTGACATTGATGCCAAAATTGCTAAGGCTAGAGGACTTGAGTTGGCTGCAAAAAATGGACTCCTGATGTATTCTGACGCTCCTGGTTCTTCTGATTCCAGTTCTGAATTTTTGGAAACTGAAGAGGGATTGGAAGGTGATGATGTCGAAGAACAAGCTGGGGAAAATGTTGAGCCATCGGTGGAACCAACTCCCAAGAATGCATATACTTCTCTTCCTCCTGATTCGGAGACGATGCCCCTTAGATTTTTCTTTATTTTTCTATTTTGTACTTTTATCACTCTGACGCGCCTTTGTAAATAAGAACATATGTTTTGCTCAAGTATCGTTTGAGTCTTGTTTTGAATATTCATGCAATTCTTTAACTTTCATATTTGCTTAAGTATTCTGCATATGTTGTTCTGTTCGCACTTTATTATGTGTAATCTCAGATGATTTTTCTTTTAAGCATTTTGGTTTCGAGAATTATCCCTTTTACATGAGGGTTTAAATAAGTATTTGCGCAAGTTTGCTTTTTGCATTTTTTCGTACGCAGCTTCGGGTGTATTTTTCCCGAATGGCATTATGGATTCTCGGCATTGATTCTTCCGGAACCAACCCTTTAACGTGAGGGTTTTTAGAAGAGAGGGACATCTTATGTTTACGATGCTCTTGAAGAGGACGTCTACTGTTCATTAATGCACTACCGTTTGAAGTACTTTTTTAACTTTCAAATGGTAAAATTAATCATCGTTCAGACAAGAAACAAGATAAAAACAAAAGGATTTCATTTCATTAAATTCCTTCTATTTTCAAACGTACATAAGCATTTTGCTATGCAGAAAATAAATTTCTATGACTTGTAGCTATAAAGAAATTGCCATGACTTGTGGCTATATTGTACAACTTTTTTCTACGGGACTGGCTGCGCAGTCCCTGGTCCCGATGATGTATTCAGTTTCGGATTTTGTTGCCCGGTTGATGTGGCATTTAGTGTTGCCTGACATTTAGTGTTGCCGTATCCTCATATCATTCCTCCCCAGTGTTTGAATGCGAAGAATGTGAATTTGGAACACTGGAAGTCTTGTGTCTTCGAAGATCGCACCAATGAATTGCTAGGTAATCCTTCACTCGGTAATATATCTAGTTTCTCATTAGGAACCCATACGATTGAGCGAAAGAATACCTTACAGTCCTTTAGTGGTTTGTGCTCGGGAACGATCGGGTAACCCCTGTTCGATAACAAACTTAACTTCCCGGTGGGAATTTGCATTTGAAGCAAAGATTATCTAGTCGTCCCTTAGTGGAAACTTGCTTGTTTGACTTGTTATCAAAGGTCTTATTACTGCTATCTTCATAGTATGCTTTCCGTCGCTGCCTCATTAAGAACCTTACCAGAAAAACCCAATTGGGACAAAAACTGAATGAATGGAAAAAGAGTGCAGCACATACTTTCTGTTTGATTGTTGTTCGCCAGTAGGAATATCTTTTGAGGTGAGACACATTCCAGTTGTTGGGAAACTTGTCTCCGTTTTGATTCTCCAATTCGTATGATCCTTCCCCTGGGATGGCTGAAACCCGATAAGGTCCTTCCCATGTTGGGCCTAACTTGCCCGCATTGAGTTCCCGGGTGTTTTGGGTTACTTTCCTCAAGACCAAGTCTCCTACTTTGAAATATCGGAGGTTGGCTCTTCGATTATAATATCGCTCCATTCTCTTATTTTGGACTGCCATTCTTACATGCGCCAAGTCCCTGTGTTCCTCGAGTAGCTCCAAGTTGATTAGCATTCCTTCGTTGCTCGATTCTACGTTCACCTGGGAATACCTTAAGGTTGGTTCCCCCACTTCTACTGGTATCAAAGCTTCTGCACCGTATACAAGGGAAAAAGGGATTTTTCATGTGCTTGATTTGACCCTTTTTTGGTAGGCCCTGTTTCGCCCCATGTTTGCATACGTGAAAGTACGCCATAAGTAAATTGATGAATGCTCGGAAATGAGATATTACATCCCGCATTTTTCGTACATTAAAGTTTCATCGTAAGTTAATCGACGTAAGTTCAGGAATGAGATACTTTTAAGATTATAAGAATTTTATGCTTTTTCAAAAAAGTAATGAGTAAATTCGTGAAGGTGAGAGGGTAAGCAAATTGAAGAAAATGAATTTCGTCGAAGTACGATCCGAGCTAAAATACCTTGTATTTATGGACTAGTACCATACAAGGTACCACATGTCCCTGATAGTAAGGTGTATAAGGTGTGTTAAAAGTGAGTAGTAATTTAAGAATTTAAGAAAATTCTTAATTAAGTGGGTGATTGGTTAATTGTTAGTTTAATAGGAGATTAACCATGTAATTAAGGATTTGTGGATAATTGTAGGTGGGGACAAAGCCCTCCCATCTCACGTGGCAGCAAGTGGAGAAAGGCCTAATGACTATTGACTTAGGCTACTAAGTGAGAAAGACACATTGACAATACATCAACACGTTGAAAGTCATTTAGGTTCTTTCTAATAGGTATGGATAGAAAGTGAAGACTCATGGTATCCTTTCTTTCAATTTTCTACTTTGCTTCCACATTTACTTGAAAATTTACTAACTTCTCTTTTTGCTAGGGTTTCCCACTCGGGGTGTAAGTGCCGCATCTATTGCTGCTTCAAGGCTTTCTCTGTCTATGGCTCAAGAGATGATCTTGAGTTCCTCATCAAAGAGAAAAGTTGATAGAGCACACGTTTTCGAGGGTGAAGAAGAACGAGAGGAAGGCTCGTTAGTTCGTAAGCCTCGATCTAGGAGACATGTCATTTCGGATGGTGAAGCTACTCCTCCTCCCAGTTTGGTTCCCATGCATGATCCTGAAGGTGATAGTTTAGTGAGCTCTGATGAAGAGATTCCTGCGGCACCCCGTGACTCCACATAACAACCTTTTTTGCATGGGTTTGATACTGAAGGCTTTGGCTTTGTTTATGAGGAAGCGCCTCTTGCCTCTTTCTCCGTATCTTTTCCAGTTGATCCTCAGTTCCCTGCACCTGTTGTTGCTGCCACTGCTCCTCCCGTGACTATTTTGACTCCCTCAAATGCCACCACCGTTACAACTTCTCATGTTGAAGTTGGTTCTTCCAGTAACAATAAGGTAATGAAAAAATTTACCATCGAAGTCCCTGAGGATGGTAATCTTCTGAAGAAATCTGGCCAAGCTGATGTATGGTTGAAGCCGTTGATTGGCCCAGTTGAGAAGTACAAATTGGAAAGCTACAGTTCTTTAACGTGGATGAATGATATTGTCTATTCATCTTTAAAGGTATAAGCTTTAGCTTTTGCATGTGACTTTATTTTCATTTTTATTTGATAATCACATTTTCCTTCTTCTCGTGTAGATCAACCTAATTGGCATGGAGCTGATGAAGAGGATCGTCCATATTGAGAAATTAATGAATGACTATCGCACCGAAGCGGACAACTGGAAGGAACAGTTTGAAGTCCTTCAGCTTGAGAAAGAAGTTTTAGATGAGGAGAATTGTACCTTGGAGCAACAAGTGAAGGTAATGGCAGCAGAGTAGTCAATTGAGAAAGCTTCTTCCAGTCAAGTGGGCAAAGATAAAGACCTTCGTGTGTCTTCATTTGCCGAGCAACTTTCCAAAGTCACTGAAGAAATTAGGGTTTTGAAAGAACTGCTGAACCAAAAAGAAGTTTACACCGGGGAGCTTATTCAAACGCTCACCCAAACTCAAGAAGATCTCTGTGTGTATTCTACTAAAGTTCAATTCTTAGAGAAGTCACTTACCCCCTTACAGGCTTCTTGTGATGCTGCTTTGGATGAAAAGGAAGAGTTAAGAGCCGAAATTGAGCAGTGGGAGAGGGATTATGAAGCCCTTGAGGACAAAGCTATTGTTGATGTTAGTTGGGCTTTATTGAATACACGCCTCGAAACTTTGATGGAGGAAAGCCAGGAAGGCTTTGACTTAGCTGTTGAAATCGCAAAAACTAAAGAAACTATTGAGGAAACTCAGCAAAGTCAAAACTTTTCTTCACCTGAGGTCGGCGTTCCTGAGAATGACAAACTTACTCCTGGTGAAGCTGTTATTCAAGCCTCTTTTTCTCAAGTCGAACCTTCTGATGCTGCTGATGATGCCATCTTGAATCCTCCTGATAGTACTGGTTCAGAAGCTTCCCCACAATGAAAGTTTATTGTGTTGTTTTGTCTCTTTTTTTAATTGGTGGAATGATTGAGAAGTTTTACCCCTGGTCCATTTTGGGGGTTTAGTAATGTTTGAAAAGTTTTACCCCTGGTTTGTTTTGGGGTTTAGTATCATATAGTTAGGTTAGAACTAAGTTTATGCTTAGTTTTAAACAAGTTTATATAATATTATTTTTCGAGTTTTTTGTTCAACTCTTGTTGTTCCCCTTTTTCTCGCGAAATTGGGTTTCGACATTGACAACTCTTTTAAAAGTGAAGGAATGGTTATTAAAAGAGAGTCGCCACCTAACAGATTAAGGTGCGTTAGGGCACCTATTGAAATGACTCAGATTTACTAGTTGCGTCACCAAATATCGGGTAAGGCCTTAAATTACCTCGAGGAGAAAGTGTTAGGAACTCCTCGAGGTCCACAACGGTGGATCCCGACCGATCTCAAATCATGTGAATTAGTCTAATAGAGAATAGAGGGAATTATTTTAATAGGAATGGGGGGTCCTAAGTTTTTTAGCCTAAAGGATCACCCCGTGACACATAAATAATACTTCGTAACTCCCCCAAGACGGGAGTGTTACTCATATTATTCAGCAGGCACAAACTATCATCTCCTGCTACCCGATTACTATCTTTGAGTTGTACCTAAAACGCTCTAATCAATTCTAAATCGTACCCTATGCGTGCACTACCTGCCCCTTACCTATGGCCCAGGAAGCATTTGGACCTCTATTTTGGATGGTTCTAGACTCAACTTAGGTTGCTCAAAATGGTAAAACTAGGCGACATACAAAAACAAGTTGGACTTGCATATAAGAGAAAATAGGGGCTCAGATTGGCCTCCACACATTAGACATCAAATGCATGCAAATAGATTAGGCGTATTGACAGTTTTAACAGTTAAAGTTATTAAGTCCTATAGACATGCTCTCTATGTGATTCTGGATTTTAATCATACTGGCAGTTGTGTAAAGAAATTCCTAAGTGACTGCATAGTTGCCTACTGATTATAATTAGAAGCGGTTAAATCTATAGACATGTCATCTAGGCGATTTATTCAGCATTTGACAGTGATAACAACAAAGGGTATTCAAAATTACTCAGTTGTTCCTATAGGCATGCTTTCCAGTGACATTTAGCAAGACACTATGTGAAGTTCTAGTTTTAGTATTTAGCACATATGGTGATTACCCTATAGGCATGATTCTACCTTTGATGATTGAAACTGTTATTAGTTCTTATAGACATGCATACTAACTGAGCAAGTGTGACAATCGATTAAACCTACATGCATGATTTCTAAAGAGGCAGATTTGAATATGCTGCAATGTAAGTTGAATTTAGTTATTTTATTTCCTATAGGCATGGTGTCTAATCATGTAAAGCAAAGTAGACTGGATACTCACAGAACTTATTTGAGCCAAATAAAATCCCTATAGGAAGGTTATATAACACGCAATAGCAAACAGAGTAAACATCTAGGCAAGTTTTATTACATACAATAGCAGAATGCTTTTGAATAAAGTAAAGCCTACAGGCAGGTTATCTAACATACAATAGCATAAAGTAAACACCTATAGGCATGTTATCTACCCATTTCATGCAAAATATAAAAAATAAGCCTATTTTCCCAATTTATTATAGCCCTAATTGTTATTACAGACTAGAATCGAATGAATGAATTACAAAATATATAAACTATAGGAAGCCAGCAGCAGTCCCAAATACACATGGACATGCCAAGCCTTCAACTAACAATAACTCCAAAAAGCCCATGTTCATTGATACACAGTGACCAGCGGTGAATGATTCACCTCTATCTCAAGGATAACATACCAAGCCCAAATCTCTAGTGTGTCAGAGTTCCCAAGGGCTTCAAGAACCACGGGCAGTGCTCACACTAGAGAAGAATGATCAGAACAGTTCAAGGAAAACTATGGACCAAATTCTGGTATGTCAGAGTTCACGAGGGTCTCATATGAACCCTAAGCAGTGCTCACACCAAGAAGGCCAGGGCACAGTACTTAAATTGCTTTGGCTTTCAGCCAGCAAAGAGTGAGAACTCAAGAGAGCAGGATAGGATTGGAGAGTGCATTTAGGGACAAAATCACACATAGAACAAACACATTTGAAACTAAGCGGACTTGATAAAGTTTTTAAAGTGTAACAAAGTCATATGCTAACAAGGACCAGTTCATGCCTCACAAAGATGACAAAGACTTCATATTAGGCTAAGTCACAGAAGGGAGCTAATTGATCAACAGTAAGCCAGGAAAATATTAATTAGCAGTAACAATTTAAAAAAGGTATCATAACATGGTGAGCACAGAACCAGACAAGTAACATGGCAACGAGTTTAATAACAAGCTAATGTGTCTACTAAGGCATACATAATTAACTAGTTCTTAAGGAAAAGTATCAAAGCTTGCTTAATGCTAAAAGATAGTCCTAAGTTACACAGAGTTAAGCAAATTTCACTAATTGATTTACGGAGTTCAACATGTCTAAAATACAAAAAGTAACTAGTCTAATAACAATAACATATTAAATGAGTAATGAAGTAGAAAGTATTCAATAACTTACCAGTTCAGATGAAACAGAAAAGGAATCTAACAATGAACAATTATCACCAACATAAGCAAACAATAGAGGATTTCTGGCCTTGGCTTCCAGTCGGCCAGGAATCAAAGCACATAATAGTAGCTATAAAATAATAGTGTATAGTTTGTTTAGGGTAGAAATAAAAAAGAGAGTTATAATAAGATGCACACAGAAATATAGACGGAAACATTAAAGGAAAATAAGTAAAGAATCAAGAACCAGATTAGATCTAGAAAGATCTGAAACCCTGATTTTAGGGTAAGTAGAAAACCACGAAGATTCTTAGAGATTCATACCATAAAATAAACGTGAACGAACACAGACGGAAAGAGGTCACAGATCTGAACCAGTTTTGGTTCGAAATTAAATAGATCTGCTTGGCATGTTAGCAAGCATTATGTAACACCGTAAGCGAGTAACCAGTAGTGAAAGGTGGTCAACAAGGTAAGGGAATCATTGGTGATTCCATTTTAGGGTCGGAATCAGAGGGATAACAGGTTGACGACGCTAGGGTTTCCTCAGAAGAGAAGGAGAAGAGAGAGCATTTAGGGTGGAGGGATTTGGAGAATGAGGGAATTAGGGTTGGGGTATCTAATTAAAATAAGGGGAATAACTAAGGTCTGTTGGTCTTAAAGATCAACGGCCATGATTTTAAATGAGGTTGGGTCGGGTATTAAAATGGGTATGGGAATTGGGTTAGTGGGTTTTGGGATAAGGTATTGGGCTAGGTATTTAGGTAATTGGGCTGGGGGTTTGGTTCGAAAATAGGGTATTACTTAAATACACAAATTTAATTAATAAATAAATTATAAAAATAATAAATAAATAAATAAAAATATCATTTGTGCATAAAAAAAATAAAAATAGTTATTTAACATTATAAAGTATAAAAATATTATTTTGGCATAAATAAAGTAACTATAAATACATATAGGCCATTATTACAAATGTGCAATTTTAGCCTTTAAAAATGCAAATGTAATTATGACAAGTATGTTAAAAATATTTAAAATCTAATATGGGTGTAAATGGTGAAACTAGATGATAAAATCATCATAAAATAATTTATGACGTAATTAATGAGCATCTATATAATAAAAAATGCAAGAATAAATTGATTTAAAACCTTTAAAAATTATAGAAAATTATAAAAAATGTTTGTATATGTCTATAAATAAAGTGACGGTGCATACGCACTATTTTGAAAGTATACATTTGTATTTGAAAAATATGAGGGAAATATTGGGTATCAACAACTGCCCCTCTTTACCCGGAAATGATGAAAGAGTTGACGAGTAAAGAAATGATGATCGATTTTGACCGAATGGAGTGATTTGAAAAATATAGACCGCACTCTAGTTTCTGAGCTGCCTACATATCCCTGGTTTTATAGGAATCAAGCCATGTGTAGTTCTGGATCCAACGGTGGAACGAACTGATAAAGTTGTTGTAAGAACGGACAAAATGTTCTGGATGGGACAAATCAGGATTGAGAATGGTTATGGATACTTGACTAGATATCAGATGAGAATGGGTAACGGACGATGATTGGTTACGTTTGACATAATGGAAACTGGAGCGAAGATTGCTCCCGTTAAGATAACGGTTACTCACCATATCACCTTCAAAGTCAAAATACAATGCATGCTATATTTCAGCCCATGAGATGTAGAGGCATGATGTTTGAGATAAGACAAGACATAGCTTAGTCTTGTGTAAGATCGGAGGCAGAGCTTAGCCCCGAGAGAAGAAAATAATGCAAGGTTTTTGGAATAGAGAAACATTTGTGGTTATCCAAGGAGAGACAATTCTTAGTCTCTTGCAGTAGGAAAGGAAGAGCTTAGCCTTATGCAATTAAGGAGGCAGGGCTTAGCCTCATGCAAGACTAGAGACAGTGCTTAGTCTCATGCAAATGGGGAAGACAATGCTTAACCTTATGCAATTAAGGAGGCAGGGCTTAGCCTTATGCAAGATTTGAGATAGTGCTTAGTCTCACGCAAATGGGGAAGGCAATGCTTAGCCTTATGCAAGTAAGGGGGCATGGCTTATCCTCATGCAAGACTAGAGACAATGCTTAGTCTCATGCAAATGGGGAAGACAATGCTTATCCTTATGCAATTGAGGAGGCATGGCTTAACCTGATGCAAGACTTGAGACGATGCTTAGTCTCATGCAAATAGAAGGCAATGTGTAGCCTTATGCAATTGAGGAGGCAGGGATCAGCCTCATGCAAGATTTGAGATGATTTTTAGTCTCATGCAAATGGAAGGAAATTCTTAGCCTTATGCAATTGAGGAGGCAGGGCTTAGCCTCATGCAAATAAGGAGGCAGGGCTTAGCCTCATGCAAGATTTGAGACAGTGCTTAGTCTCATGCAAATGGAAGCTAATGCTTAGCCTTATGCAAACAAGGAGGCAGGGCTTAGCCTCATGCAAATAAGGAGGCAGAGCTTAGCCTCATGCAAGTTTTGAGATAGTGCTTAGTCTCATGCAGGAGGAAGGCAATGTTTAGCCTTATGAAAATAAAGAGGGAGGGCTTAGCCTTATGCAAGATTTGAGATAGTGCTTAGTCTCATGCAGGAGGAAGGCAATGTTTAGCCTTATGAAAATAAAGAGGGAGGGCTTAGCCTTATGCAAGACTTGAGACAATGCTTAGTCTCATGCAAATGGAAGGAAATTCTTAGCCTTATGCAATTGAGGAGGCAGGGCTTAGCCTCATGCAAATAAGGAGGCAGAGCTTAGCCTCATGCAAGTTTTGAGATAGTGCTTAGTCTCATGCAGGAGGAAGGCAATGTTTAGCCTTATGAAAATAAAGAGGGAGGGCTTAGCCTTATGCAAGACTTGAGACAATGCTTAGTCTCATGCAAATGAAAGGCAACACTTAGCCTTATGAAATTTAGGAGGCATGGCTTAGCCTCATGAAAGATTTGAGACAATGCTTAGTCTCATGCAAATGGACAAGTAGTAAGTAAGGGCGAAGTGTTTCTTAGCTGGAGATATATTTGCATCTTGCGGCTTTGCTATTGTGAAGATAATGATTCTAAGGTGTGCGTGTAGTTGTGCTTATTCCTTGTTCCTGCATCCAAAGAAAAATTGTGAGTTTTGCGGGGGAGGTTGGTTCGTGTCTTTGTCTACTTTCTTTGCTCTGCTCTGCACTAGATTCCTGTTCGAGTCACCATGGTAGCATTTGGATAAGAAATAAAACTAAAGTCTTCAAAAATATGTATGCATAGTTATTCGAAACATAATAATATGCAATTTTTTTTAAAAATCGATCAGATGAACCAGTAATTGTGTCATTATTAAAGACATTGCGACCTTCTTGACATAGAATTTTAAGGGCCCTCCTCAAAATTCTGCCCCAGTTATCTAGACGAACTTCTGGATATTCCACGTATGGTGCCATTGGCTGAACTTGCTTCGGAATTTTGAGCGTCCTCCTCAAAAGTTTGCCCTAGTTTGATGATGGGAAAAATAAAATTTCATTGGATTGTGAACGAACCCACAGGGCTGCCTACGTATCCCCTGTTAAACGGGAATCAGGTCAAGCGTAGTTCAAATACATCATATGAATAAATGCAAACATTTTACACATAGTATCTTTTGACTGTTTCTGAGTTGATGGGATTTGGCCAAATTTCTCCATCCATTTCTGCAAGTACGAGTGCTCCTCCTGTTAGTACCCTGTGAACCATATAAGGCCCTTTCTGGTTGGGTGAGAATTTTTTTTGGCTTCATCCTGATGTGGAAAGATCCGTTTCAGCACCAGCTGTCTAGGTTTGACCCTTTTGTTGAAAGCTCTGGACATTCTGTTTTGATAGAGTTTGACCATGACGTACCTCATTCATTCTTTTGCCATTTATGAGGGCTAATTTCTCATATCGGCTTCTTATCCATTCTGCATCACTGAGTTCAACTTCTTGTATGATTCTCAAAGATGTAATTTTTACCTCGGTGGGGATGACGACTTTGGTACCATAGACCAATAGATAAAGAGTTACCGTGGTTGATGTGCGAACTGTAGTAAGATATCCCAATAAGGCAAATGGTAACTTCTCATGCCATTGTTTGTGATTCTCTACCATCTTCCTTAGTATCTTCTTGATGTTCTTGTTGTCGGCCTCTACGACTCCATTCATTTGAGGCCTGTATGTTGTGGAATTATTGTACTTGATTTTGAAGGTTTCACACATGGCTTTCATCAAATCACTGGTGAGATTGGCGGCATTGTCAGTGATGATGGATTCTTGGAACCCCCGAATCGACAAACAATACGATCCCTGACGAAATCTGCGACGACTTTCTTGGTTACAACTTTGTAAGATAAGACTTCAACCCATTTTGTGAAATAGTCGATGGCCACTAGAATGAACCTGTGCCCATTTGAAGCATTGGGTTCGATTTGACCGATGACATCCATTCCCCATGCAGAAAAAGGCCAAGGTGAACTTGTTGCATTGAGTTTATTTGGCGGTACCCGTATCATATCTGTGTGTATCTAGCACTGGTGACATTTCTGGACATGCCAGATGTAGTCCGTTTCCATAGTCATCCAAAAGTATCCGGCTCTGAGTATCTTCTTGTCTAGTACAAAACCATTCATATGTGGGCTGAAAATCCTGGCATGTATCTCTTCAAGTAATTTGGAGGCTTCTTTGGCGGTTTCAGAATCTTCCAAGTTGACCACCTCAGTCTTGTCCAGTTTGGACTTAGGTTTGTTCTCAAAATTCTCAATTTCTTTGACTATTTCATCAAGTATCACATCTTCTTCTTCTTCTTCTATTTCTTCCGAGTCACTATCCTTATGTTGCGTTGTCTCATTACATGTCACAATCATTGGTTCATCAAGGTAAGAAATAGTAATGCTGTAGAGAGGAAGATACGGAAGATAATAATAATAAAGAATCAAACTGTTGATAAATGTTTAAACGTTAAACAAAGCAATTTTTTAACGACTTCAAACAATGTTTTCCAAAGCCAAATATTTAAAGGAAAGAAAGATGTTTTAAACAAAAATGCTCAAAAGAATTGTTTTCAAAATGAATGACAGTAGCAGCCATGCTACCCCCGGACTCGTCTGGCCCTAGATGGTGTGGCGGTTCAGTTTCTGAGAACTGCTCCCTTCTCCATTGTCTGGATGATGAGGCCTTCTTCCTCCTGCTCCTCAACTATCACACTGCAATCCATGTTTTCATCTTCCAAGAACAGGTTCCTTAGACCAGTTACAGCTTCATCTTCTTCAGATCTCCATATTATGTTAGCCTGATGAAAGGATTGGCTCAGATGCGGTATCGGCTGCTCAAGAGGGTAATAAGGACCATGCCATGGCGGTGACCAATCATGATATTCCTGCCAGGTATACTGATATCCAAGCCCTAAGGTTGTGCCATGACACTTTGGCTCTATTGGTTTGGTAATGCCCTAGAGGTTCTTCCCGAGCCCTTTACCGGGTTCATACCCTGACCATGCTGGTATGCTTTCTATTTTGCTTCTCCACCACTTGTCTTTCTCAATTGCATTGAGGTGCTCGATGCGGTGATTGGTCTCCCCACCTAACTTCCTTCTAATTTCCACGACCGGAACAGTTTGGTTGGTATAAATGTGATTACTCCCATCTCCATGAATGATCACTTCCTGATGATTCCATTCGAACTTTATAGCCTGGTGCAAAGTAGAAGCCACGGCCCCGGCGGCATGTATCGAAGGTCGTTCTAACAACAGATTGTATGAGGCGGATATGTCTAGCACTTGAAATTCAACATCGAACAAGGTCAAACCCATCTGTAAGCATAGATTGGTTTCCCCAATTGTGGCCCTTTGAGACCCATCGAAAGCCTTCACATTCATAGTCCCTACTCGTATTTCATGCAAACCTTTACCCAAACTTTTCAGAGTTGTCAGCAATCAAATGTTGAGACTAGACCCGCCGTTTATCAAAACCCTGGCAATGAATTTATCCTCGCATTGTACCAGGATGTGCAGTGCCCTGTTGTGGCTTAATCCTATGGTGGTAATTCGTCTTCATGAAAGGTGATCTTGTGGCTCTACAGTACTTGCCCTGCCATGTTAGCCATCTCCCCACTGGTGATATTGTTAGGCACGTAAGCTTCATTCAATACCTTCATCAAGGCATTCCTATGTGCCTCAAAATTCTGCAGCAACGATAGGAACGATATCTGAGCAGGAGTTTTGTTTAAATGGTCTACCACTGAATATTCCTCGCTTGCACCTTTCTCCAAAGATCATCCGTGCCAGTTTCAATGATGGGTTGTTCGGCAACATCTTCTATAATGACCCGGTCGGTCGTTACGTAGTATCTACATTATAATTACTGTTATTTCCTTATCATAGGTTGGTATTACTGTTATTGATGTGTTAGATTTGGAAGGCTCGTAATCGAAATGGTTGTAGTGAGAGTTTAGTCATTTAGTCTTTAGAAATAGCCTTATAGTTGGAAAAGTCAACTGAGAGTTGACTTATTGGTAAACGACCTCGGAATGCATATTTTATGGTTCAGATAGCTTTGTTAGGTGATTTGGTACCTAGGAGTGTGTTCAGAATATTTTGTGATGTCCGGTGTAGAATTAGGCTTGAATGGGCGAAAGTTAGTTTTTGGTGATTTTCGGTCGGCAGTGGAAAATAGGTTATTTGGGTCGGAATGGAATTCCGGAAGTTGGAACAGATTCATAATGTCATTTTGGATATGTCTGCAAAATTTCAGGTCAATTGGAGTTGTTTTGGATATTTTCAGCATCGTTGGTAGATTTTAGAAATTTCAAAGTCCTTAGGCTTGAATCCGATGTGATTTTGGTGTTTAGATGTTATTTTTGGTGTTCTGAGAGTGCAACTAAGTTTGAATGATCATTTATGATGTGCTGGTAAATTTGGTTGGGGTCCCGAGGGGCTCAAGATTGATTTTGGATGATTAATGGTAATTTTGGCTTTGGAAAAGTCTGTTGTTTTTCTGGTTTTAGCACAACAATGTTTTGTGCATTGCGATCGCGAGGTCAGGGCCGCGATCACGTAGGGTGGAGTGAGGCTAGGAGGAAATTGCTCAGTACGATCGCGGAGGTCAGGCTGCGATCAGTATGATCGCGGAGGTCGATGGTTCGCGATCGCGTACGTTCAGGTAATAAGGAACCTCGATCGCATGGGCTTTGTTGCAATCGAGGAGAGTATATTTGGGCAGCTGAGGATTAGTGAATCGCGATCACGATGTGGGTCCCGCGATCGCGATGAATAAGGTACTGGGCAGTATATAATTAAACCCTTCGCGACCATTAAACCCTTTTACACCATTTTTGAACGGGAAAAGAGCTTTGAGGCGATTTTGAAGAGAGGAAATCATTGTGCTTCATTGAGGTAAGGATTTTGGATCCTAAAACTCGATTATAGGTGATTAAGGAACATAATATCAATGTTTAATTCATAAAAATCAGTAGAAAAGATGGGTTAGGGCTTGAGATTTTGAGACCTTTAGGGGTCAAACAAACTCCGATTTTAGCGTTATTTATATGTACGGACTCATGAGATGATGAAGAAAATTTTGGTATAAAAGTTTTTGAGTTCCGAGATGCGGGCCCGGGGGTCGGGTTTTGGCTAAATTCGGGTTTTATGCTAAAATTGGTACTTTCCAATTGGAATTCATTCCTTTAGCATAATTTGATGATAAAGATCTGATCTTTAGAGATTTGGAGCGCTCGAAAGTTGATTGGAGAGGCAAGTGGATTGTAGAGTAGATTTTCGGGCTAGTTTGAGGTAAGTAATGTCTTTAAATCTTGTCCTGAGGGTATGAAACCCCGGACTATGCATCCTTTCACGGATTTTGGAATGCAAAGATTGGAAATTTGGAAATATATTCCTTTTTAGGCAACTATTGAGTTGCGAACCCGATTTTAAAGCCTATGCTTAATAGTATTGATATACTTTGATATAATTTGGGCTGCAAGCTATATTTAGGGCCTAGTACCGATCTGTTTACCCCTTGGGGGCTGTTTTTACTATTTTCCTCACTTGATATGTTATGATTTTCACTCAGTCTTTTCTTGATAATTGTTTTTACACTCAGAGTATTTTGATATTATTTCTTGAAGAAAATGAAACAATGTTTTGGGTCGAGAACCCAGTTTAATGATGGCCCGAGTGGCATGTTGAGAGTGTCTAACTGAGTGAGGCTGCGGGCCAATATTGTGAGGATGTTATGTTACGAGAGAGGCCGAGGGCTAATATTGTGAGTGATTTTTGCCATGAAGTGGCTGGCCGAGGGCCAATATTGTGAGTGGTTTATGCCATGATTTGGCTTGTTATAGTGCTTGGGCTGCAGGAGCCCCTTCGGGGTCTCTACACCCCTAGTGAGCGCAGGTACCTACTGAGTGCGAGTGATGCCCGCGGGGCTGATACTGAGTGACTGTGAGGTTGCCCGCTGGGATGATACTGAGTGACTGTGAGGTTTCCCGATGGCCTGATACTGAGTGATGGTGAGGTGCTGCGGGAAATTTTTACGAGAAATGATTATGGCCCGAGGGGCAAATTTACGATGATTTTACTGAGTTTTTGACTGTGATTCACTTTGTTTTGTCAAACTGATTTTACTGAGAGTTTTACTGAGATGTATTAAAACTATACATGTTTCAAAGGATTTATGGAAAATGGTTTTCAAACTTATGTATTTGATGAATACTTTATGGTGACTTGGTGTTTTACTGTTTTTGTGAATTGGTGTATCTGTGCTGTGTGTTTCATATTTCTCAAACTGTGATTTATTTTCATTACTACTGAGTTGGCGTACTCATCATTACTCCCTGTGCCTCTGTGCACAGATCCAGGTATCGGTTCGGAGCAGTAGCTGTCTTCGTTCGTACTCAGCAGCTTACGGGATTTCGAGGTAGTTGTTCAGCATCCGCAACTTCTCTATTTCCCTTCCTTTATTAGTATTAGTATTTATTTCATAGACATTGATTAAGACCTTAACAGAGTTGGTTTTATTTTCTTAGATGCTCATGATCATTGAATCCAGTCTTGGGAGATTTGTTTAGACTGTAAGATTATTATGGGGGCGTAAAGACTTAAAGAGATTATTTAGTGTTTTGTTTGCTGCTTATTATTGATTTTTGAAGTATTATAATAGAACGAATGAGTAATTAGCTGATGGTTGGCTAGCCTAGTTCCACGATAAGCGCCATCACGACCTGTTAGGATTTGGGGTCGTGACAAGTTGGTATCAGAGCTCTAGGTTGCATAGGACTCAACGGTCATGAGCAGGTTCAGTAGAGTCTTGCGGATCGGTACGGAGACGTCTGTACTTATCTACGAGAGGCTGCAAAACTCTTAGGAAACATTTCTATTTTCTTGAACTCTTTCGTCTCAATCTATTGATTCTTGAAATCTAAACTCATGTTGTTTCATTCTATCACAGACGATGAGGACACGCAATACCAATCAGGGTGACCAGACACCAACCAGACCCATAAGGGGTCGGGGCCGTGGTGGAGTATAGGGGACCAGCCCGCGCAGCAGCCGGGACAGTACCACAGGATCCCCCTATCGTTCAGGATCAGGTTCCCGCCGATGGTGCTCCAGCAGGACAGACTCAGGCACCGGCAGTGCCTATGGTTATTCCAGGTCTTCAGGAGACCCAGGCTCAGATATTGACGGTGTGTACCAGTGTGGTTCAGGTAGTCCCTACGTCTACTACTGCCACTATAGCTCAGGCCGGGTGAGGCATTCAGAATCCAACTGACCGGACACCTAAGCAGGCTACACAGGGTATTCAGGCACTAGGGGTAGTCCCTGCCCAGCTGGTTGCCCTAATTCAGAACTATGTGGTTCCTGCTATGCCTGAGGATGAGCAGCGCAAACTGGAGAGGTTCAACAAACTTCAGCCTCTGACTTTCAGCGGTATAGAGGGCGAGGATGACCAAGGGTTTCTAGATAAGTGCCAGAGGATACTATGTACTATGGGTATTTTGGAGACCAGCGGGGTTTCATTTGCTACATTTCAGTTTGCTGGTGCTGCTTTCACTTGGTGGGAGTCATCCGAGAGGCGTAGGCCGGTTGGTTCAGCACCTCTTACCTGGCAACAGTTCTCCACGATATTTTTGGATAAGTATGTTCCTCAGTCCCACAGAGAAGAGCACCGTAGACAGTTTGAGCAGCTGCGCCAGGGAGAGTTGTAAGTTACTCAGTACGAGATGAGGTTTTTCTAGTTGGCTAGACATGCTTCGGAGTTAGTCTCTACTGACAAGGAGCGTATCAGGATGTTTGTACATGGTCTCACGTATCAGCTTCGGATTTTGATGACCAGGGAGAGAGTGTATGGAGCTATATTTGAGCAGGTAGTTGACATTGCTCGGGACATTGATTCGGTTCGTAGGCAGGAGAGTGAGGAGAGGGAGGCCAAAAAGCCTCGGGGATTAGGTAGCTTCAGTAGTGCCCCTTATAGAGGGCAGTTTCAGCACAACAGAAGTCATCCATTTAGACCTCCACAGCCAGTTCTCCCAGCTTACAGTGGTGTATCTTCGGGGCAGGGTCCTCGCAGGTCTCATCAGGGCCGTTCATCTTTTAGTGCCCTTCCAGCTCAGAGCTCCGCCCGAGCATCATCTTATCAGGTTTCTTCTATGCATGGTTCGTCTGGTGGTTATCATCGTGGCAGAGGTTCTCATCAGTTTTCATATCCATCTCCAGGTGGTTGTTATGAGTGTGCATAGTTCAGACATGAGTGGAGGCATTTTCCCCATCGTCGTGGTAGTTCATCTCAATAGAGGGTTCATCCCTCGTCTTCAACCCCAGTCACTTCACCACCTACTCAGACAGCCAAAGGTGGTGATCAGGCAGCTCGGGCCGCTCTAGAGGGGGAAGTCGAGCAGGTAGAGGCCAACTACGTATTTATGTGTTGGTCGAAATCCCAATGCACACGCAAGTGTACGTGGTCGACAAGTAATATAGGAT
>MDKI01178299.1:0-13457 GCA_005239505.1 Nicotiana paniculata | reverse complement strand
CAGATTATATTTGCAGCGCCCGTTTAGTCTTTCTATAAGACATAGTTGAGCGTGATCAATGCTCCTAATAATGATATGAAATGGTTTAATGAAGAGACTGATATGAAAAATCCAATATTGTTCACAGGTTTGGGTTCTTCTTCAGTTCAACAATTTAGGAAGGCTCTTAGACAACATGCAATAAAGAATGGGTTTGAAGTTGGATTCGAAAAAAATGAAAGTGATAGAGTCACTGCACATTACAAAAGATTGTGTGGTTGGAGAATTCATGCTAGCTATGTGAAAAAGACCATTGTGTTTTAGATTAAAACTCTTTATGGAATGACACATAGGTGCCCTAGGACATTCAAGAATAAAATTGCCAATTCTACTTGGGTTGCCAAAAGGTTCATGAAGGATCTTCTTGATGCACCAAACTGGAACATACAAGATTTTAGAAGAACTGTAAAGAGAAAATAGGTGTAATAATCTCTAAAAAGCAAGCGTATAGAGCGAGAAAAACAGCAACTGGGTGGATTAAAGGTAATTTTTATAAGCAATTTCATAGAGTCAGGGATTATTGTGAAATGGTTTTGAAGCAGAATCCAGGTTCTGCAACATTCTTATGCCTTGACAAATATTCATTGCAACAACCACTTTCTTTCAAGCGAGTGTTCATCATGTTTTCTTCTTTGAAAGAAGGGTTTATGTTATGTAGACCTATGATTGTCTTAGATGCATGTTTCTTGAAAGGCCCTTTAGGAGGGAAACTTATGGAAGCTATTGTAAGAGATAGGAACAACCAAACGTTTCCATTAGCTATTGCAGTTGTGGAGTCCGAGTGTAAAGGGAGATGGACATGGTTCCTGGAATCCTTAATAGATCAAACTGGAGTGCCTGAAGAAAAAGGATGGACTTTTATGTCTGACAGATAAAAGGTACACATCTATCGTTTTATACATAAACTTATCTTCTTTTTTACCATAGCTAATATTGTATAATTTACTTTGTAGGGTCTCCTTGAATCCTTTTAAAGAAAGTTATGCCAAATGTTGATCACAGGTTCTGTGTTAGGCATATGTATGCCAATTTCAAACTTAGGTTCAAAGATAAAAAACTGAAAGACTTGATGTAGGCAGCAACTAGATCATATACTATGTAGATTTTGAAAATTATATGGAATTGATCAAGAAATAAAATACAGAAGCTCATCGATGGTTATCAAAAATTGGAGCCAACCAGTGGAGTAAGTCAACTTTTTCAACATTGTCAAAATGTGATATGTTGAGCAATAATATCTGTGAAATCTTTAACCAATGGATTCAAGAAGCTAGAGACCAACCAATACTAACCATGTTGGAGATCATTCGAAGAAAGATGATGTGTAGGTTGTAAGAAAGATGTGAATGAATTAAAGATTACGATGGACTAGTTTGTCCAAGGATCATGGAGAAGATTGAAGAGACCAAAGAACAAACTTTAGATTGTGAACCAATAGAAGCTGGAAATGGAATTTGGGAGGTTCATGAAGGGTTGAAAATATACGTGGCAAAAACCAAGGAAAAGGTATATACTTGTAGAGAATGGGATGTAACAGGTATACCATGTAGACACGGAGTTAGCACCATAATGACTGCTCGTCGTGAACCAGAAGACTTTGTACATCTATTTTACCATGTTTCAACATTCAAGAAAGATTATTCTGGGACAATTATTCCTATACCAGATCAATCACAATGGGACATTGCACCGGGTGATCCTATTCTACCACTGAAGCTTCAGATAATAACCCGAAAGACCAAGAAAGAGCGGGAAAAAAGGTATAGATGAACCAATAAATCCCAACAAGGTGAGGAAGTTTGACTATCCTCATGAATGCAGCAACTGTCATGAGATCAGACACAATAAAAGACATGTAAAAATCCCAGCAAGTCAGGGCAAAAAAGAATTGTTCAGGTATTTTTCTTGATTAGCTTAAGCTTTTTATTTTTCATCTGTTTTCTTTTTTATACTTGATTTGGCTTTTTTGTGTTCCATAGAACAATGGAAATGGTGCGAGTGAGATTAATAAGTTGCCCACTAATCCTAGAGGTTGGGAAAGAGGAATAGAAAGAAAGATAAATAATATAAGCTATGTTAGAGCAACAACTATGAGGCAGGGGAGCAACTGCATTGCAGTCCATGAACGGTAGAGGCAAGGGCAGAGGAAGAGCAAGAGGAATGGGAAAGCAAAATAAGCATGGTCCATATTGTGAAATAGGGAACTGGAATGGTATCAGAATGTCAAACATAAACCAATTTTTAATAGCCTCACAGTTAATAATAGGGTATTTTCACACCATATGTTAATAATAGATATTTTATCAATAATTTTCTACCCTAATTGTAATTTTTGATTTTCAAGGTTCAACCACTTAGACCAAATCAAATTGCTTCTTCATCTACACAACTTGGAACGTCTCAATTGCACAGGCAACCAACACCTTTTGGAGATGCTATTTTCTCAACTCAAGCGTCAACAACTGAACGAGTTGTCCAAAATAGTGTAGGAAACTCATCTAGTGAGTAGGATAACGTCCTTGACTTTGCATCAAGGATGTTCATTGACTAATAGTCCAAATTGTGATGGATCATCTAATTTTCTCAATTTCGATTACAATTGAAGTTCTTTGGATCACCCAATCAAGGCATATATGCATTGGAACAATTGAATTTGCATGGTCATGATATTTTTTTTAATATATTCAATGAGTGATTGAGTTTATTCCAACATGTTCATTGTTGTCCTTTAACAATTGCAGTTCTTTGGTAATGGTAGGAAACGAAAAATATTTCACTATGTTCATTTTTATAAGTTACTGGGAATGTACTAGCGCCAAAACTATTCCCTCCAAAAGGAGGGTTTATTCTGAATTTTTATTTTTAGTGATAATAATTTTTTTTTTTCACCTGATTTTTGAGTACAAGAGGGTTGCCGTTCCCATTAAAAATGTGAAGGTGTATAGTTTCCCAAGCCTTAAAGGTTAAGGGGGTAAACTGTATTTTACTCACTTATTAACCACTTTTCTTGAGGTTCCTTAAAAGTTACATTGTGTATCTATATTTACCATTTATATACAAAATATGATAAAAGAAGGATCCCTTAAATATATGAATTAATTTGTAACTGTATCTCCCATCCCCATCTATCAGCTTAATTAGCCTCCTCAGTCACGATTTTCCTCTCAATTTCAGAAAATTTGAAAGTCATTATGTCTTTCATACAAATTAACCTCTCTCTCTCTCTCTCTCTCTCTCTCTCTCTCTCTCTCTCTATCTCTCTCTCTCTCTCTCTCTCGTACAAATCAAACTATTATTTCTATAAAATTGTAGAACCATATATATTTATCTGAATCAATTCCACCAACAATCATGAAAAAGCTTCAACTATTGACAAATACATCGACATTATCTCTGAAATTGCAGGTAGAGGAGTATGTCATTGACATAGCATTAAAAAGTTTCGAAACTTTGAATTAGATATTCGGATTTTACGAGTTTGTGATTTCTTAGATTGGGTGTTCTTGAAAACTATTGAAAATTATCCTTTAGAGTTTATATCTCAATTTTAAGAGAGATTGGTTAAGTTTAAAGTTGATTTTAGGTTGAATTTCAGAATGAAACTGAGGAAGAAGAAGTTTCGGAATTGTATTACGATTGTATGATAAATGCATCATAATTGTATCTGAATTGTATTTAATACATCAATACCTAATACAATTCTGATACAATACTAATACTATTAAAATACAATATTGTATCGTAATTTAAGTTTAGAGTTGGTTCTAGGTGGATGTTGTAAATTGAAACTTGAAAAAGATTAGATCAAAGTTTTATCATAATTTAGAATTGTATCACAATTTGTACCTAAAACAATACATGATACAATACTAATACAAGTATAATACGATATTGTATCAGTTTAAGTTTAGAGCCGATTTTAAGTTGTATCATAATTGTATCAAAATTCTTTCAGGATTGTATTAAATTCATATCTGAATTATGAGCAGTTGTGAGATCGTGACGAATTTCACAGTTTGTATCACAAATATATGATAATTATATGTTAATTTATTAGTATTGTATCAGGTATTACTTTGGATATTAATGTACCATCTACAAGTTATATACAATTTTGATACAAGTATGATACAATTATGTTTTACGTATTGATGTATATGATACAATTCAAATACAATTATGATATATTTATCATACAATTTCTGAATATTTCTACATTTTCAGTGTTGTCCGGTCTTCCAACAAAAGAACAATGCAATTGATGATTTAATAATATAAAACTGTCGCCAATGGTGATAAGAGAGAAGATGGAGATTCTGGCGTAGATTAAGGAATTTTGTTGAAAAAAGAAAAAGAGAGAGAAGAGGAGAGGGAAAAAAAAGGAAAGGATATAATTGAAGGCATTAATAATGGGGTGAGAGCCTTTTAAGGAGCAATCTACACAATTTGTAAGAAAAACCTAGATACTTATTAAAAACTACAAAATATTAATAAATAAATTTTTAATATAGTATAACTAAGTAAAAATCCTAACAATTAAAACCAGATTTGCAATTCGATATTTTCATAGGGAGTTTTATAGCTTTACCCACAAAAATTAAATTAATTACCTTTGCCTATCCATTGGTTTTTCTACCCACCAAACTAATTACCTTTCATACCCATTGTAGCTTTTGTGGGTGATTGTTTCTTTTTTTCTCATGTTCTTTTTCATTTCTCTGATTTTTCTTTTCTTTTCTTTCTTTTCTCCTTTTATTTCGTTTTTATTTATTTATTTCTTTTTTTTTCTTTTTTTGTTCATATTTTTTTTCCAGAGTGATATTATTCTTTATTTCTTTATTCACCATAATCTGGTTGTACACTCAATTTGACCCGTTTCCTTTCATTTTTTCAATTTTTCTTTCCTTTTTTTTATTTTTTAATTTCGTGTTCCTTTTCTAATTTCATTCAACTTTTTTTAAAATTTCATTTTTCCCATATTACTATTTTATGTCTTCTGACACCTATTTCTTATACAATAATATTATTTTCATGGATCTTCATCAAAATATTCATTTAAGAAAATATTTGCAAGGACCTAGTTGAAAAAATTTAAAAACTTAAAAAATAACTTATTTATTACGATATATTGTTATATATTGTATACTATAATAATATAATATTATTATAACCATTACTTAAACTTTACACAATAGCACCTAGATGATTCAACAAATAGTAGTCGAAGTATATTATTATGGTATATTATATACTGTTATAACATACTGTTGAAATATATTGCATATTATTACAGTATACAGTTATAGTATATTATATACTATAATACTATATTGTTGCAATATAGCTATATACTCTTATACTATATTGTATATCGTAGCGGTATACTGTTAAGTAATTACGTATACTGTTGTAGTATCTTGTATACTATAATAGTATATTATTGCAGTATAGCTATATACTTCTACAACATATTGTATACCGTAACAGTATATGTTGGAAAAATGTGTTCTTTTTCGATTTTCAACTGAAAATTTTGATCTCAATCACTTCAAATCAGCTCCAATTGTGATCAAATTTTAGTATGGACTTCCTGAAGATACTGTAAGCAATATTTAATAGCACTGAAATCACAATTAAATTCCGAAAAATGACTCGAGCTAGAACAAATAGCGATGAAAAAATATAAAATTTGTAGGGAGGGGGAGAGAGCGTTTTGTGGCGATGAAGATATTCAATAAGCAAAGAGTTCATTCAGCAAGAAAATTAAACTACATGTGTGTAATGAGTTAATTGAATCGTAATTTGTAGATATTGAGCAAACCTCTTTTGTTGTACACATAAAAACATCACATAACTAAAAAAATTGCTACACCGTGCACCCATTTAATTTGTCAATATTTTACTTTGCGAATATATTGCCTATCAAATAAACAATTTTACTTATATGAAAATAAAAGCAAGAACAAAGAGAAAATGGATGAAGAGAGAAATAAAATATTTCTTACCTTGGATTGAATGAAGGAAGATCATTTGTGGGATAGGAATAGGTTCATTGCCCCTGGAGCCGTTAAACTTTCTTAATAGATGGACGGGTAATAATTTTATAAGCAGTAGGTATGTATAGTAATTATTATCCAAATGAGTACAATCGAATAATTAGTTCAAGTCTCCATAAATTCCTCATTTTCATAAGGCCCAAAAAGAGGGCTCCCGAGAGTTTTTAGCACGTGAGTCGCTAATGAATCCATGTGAGTGCACAAAAGCTACAAATCTACTTGCTTTAAATGGACTCATGTTACAATTATTTAATTACGCCTCATAAATTACTACTCAAGAACAGTTTAATCAGCTTAACGTCGCGGCTAATGAGCCTCTGACTTTCATTTCAAGAATCATGTTTGACATTTGTGATTCATTTCGTGTTGACTAGGGACAGGAAATTGCAATCTCAACCTGACAGGAGGTTTCTGCTTTTATCACCGCAAATACTACTCCTAATTAGCTGTGAACTTATCTGGGAAGAAACAATAATGCATATAAAACTCTTAAAAGATCAAGAGGAAAAGGAGAAACTATTTAAAAAAAATGATAACACAGAGGAAAATGATAGTGTCACATACTTACATAATGCGATATGTCTACATACGATAAAAAAATTTCCCACATGGAGCAAAATCAATGCAATCCGCTATTATGTAAATTTGTTCAAAACTTGTAAATTGCAGGCATAAAAATTTATACTTGTTGCTCCCAAACACACACGCAAGTATATGTGGTCGTACAAATAATATAGTAAGTCCAGATATCGTACCCACATGAACTTGTCATTAACTATCAACTAAATTAAACCAAATAATTAATCTATTCAAGCGAATTCTAACGTATGAATATTTAACTAAAATTAATCTAGAATAACAAATTAAGAGAGATTAAAGAAAACAACGACAAGCTTAAAGACGAATTCAATGTGAGTGAATATTCTAGAGCAATGGGTTAACTAACCCCGTTGAATCTTTCACTTAAATCGTCTAATTAATTCATCTGGTTTATTGGTTGACAGGGTTAATATTGCTCGTAGCCTTCTCCCGAAGTACTACTCGCCTATTCAAGCTAATCTAACGCCTATATTCCTATGGAATTAGAATCAACAAGAACACATTAATAATTTCTGTATAGTAAATAGGTATATTCCTATCCTAACCGCAAATTCGTCCCCACTCAGAGTTAAGATCTTGCTCTACTCAATCTTATATGCAATCTAGAATTCCCTCTCCCGAGTTCAATTCTAGATTCGTAGATAGTATTCAATTGGTGATCAAGTAATCAAATAATTAAGCGCAAGATTGAAGAAATAAACCAATATATGATAAAATAATAAGAAAAATTCAAGCTTCAAATACAACGTTCATGTAGCATCCAAAACTCTAGAACTAATAAACTATGAAATTAAAAGAAGAAAAGATGAAGAAAAATTAGGTAGAAGCCTCCTCCAAGCGTGGTGTGTGTTCCCCCACGTGAATTATCCTTCAATATATGTTCCTCCCTCCTCAAAATAGGTTTAGGTTGGCTTTTATATGATTTGGGGACATCTTAGGGTCGAAATAACCGAGTCCCGGTCGAAATAGGACATATTTGCGTTTTGAGCGTCCAGGGCAGCGTGGGGCGCTGGCCTGGCCCTCAACTTTTCAACATTCTGTTTTGTGCGTCACGGGTAGCGCCCTACGCTGCTTGTGGCCCTCAAATTCACACTTTTGCCTTTTCGTCCGATTTTTGCTCTAATTCTCGCACTTTCATCCCAAATTTCATCCAAATGATTCCTACACATAGAAATACCACAAATTAGCACAAATTATTATAGTATACATCTCAAATCTACGATACATGAGAAAAATGCAAGGCAATATACATCAAAATATGCATACATTAAGCCAAACATCAAAACCCCATACTTAAACTCTTGCTCGTCCACGAGCAACTTTCTACACTTCACAACAACACGCCCTTTTTAAACAACTCTCATAACTCATCATACCAAGAATATTTAAAATAGAATAATCACAATAGTGTAATATCCTCATCTCAAGATTTGACTCACAAGCACCACGCATTTTCACAACCTACTTACTTACTCTAACATAGAGGTCAACAACATTACCTTTCCTTTATGAATCAAGTGTCATCACACAACAAAAGAGAGTAGTTCCACACACATAAAATTCAAGAATAATTAGGAACTCAATATAGAAAGAATTCACTCATTCTCAGAAACAATATTCATATGCCACAAAAGATGAACCATAGGCTTACCTGTAGTGTACTACTCTACTAATCAAGCTCATTCAGTCAATGATCAATTATGACTTTAATTGGTTGTAATGTATGTTGCGGGTCGAGTAGGATACTTATAAGAGTGACTACACCTCCCTAAGCACTTTAATACATATACTTTAACATTTAAACCCCACACTTATGTCAAACCATAACTCCACCTTCACATCAATGTATATTAACTCCATACTTCTTTAAGCACAATTACATCAAGAGTCACCACTATCAAGGACTATTTTTCAAGGAAATACAACTATATATTTTCTTTATTTATTTTTCTATTCAAGTGGCTTTTATATTTATCAAAACAGTGCACCTTTCTCCTTATTTTATTAGTTCCACTCAAAAGCCAAACCAGCACCCCACACTTTAACTTTTACAAAGTTCATAACTATTCAAGTGCTTATGAAAGGTGAAAAAGTTCAAATGGATGGTTAATTCAAACAAATGGGTAAGGCTTGTAATGTGATTGCCAAAGAAACAGGATTACAGACTCAAATGGGTTAACTACGATACATAACAATAAGACGGGTAAATTATATAACTATTTCAACAAAGAAACAACTATATCACTTCCAAGACTGAACAAAACTACTATTTCGTTTTGCAAACACACGGGGCAAGTTCTAGATATCGAATGCAATGCACAGAATAACACACAAACCTCACACACACACGACACATAACTTACTCATGATTGGAATCATCAAGACACTTGTCAAAGCAGTTAAGCAAAGTTTAGATCATACGATTTAAGGTACTTATACAAAAGTAAAAAACTGAGTCTAAGCGTCACAACCAAAGTACTCATTATTCTCAAGGCATAACAAAGTCAAGAGATATTGCTCCAATTCAATTCATCTCACAGTGGCTCTTACTCCTAAAAAAATAAAACTACATACACTTGGTTCAAACAAAACCCTTGAAAAAGAACCGCGATGTAAAGAAAAACTAAGGAGGAATTATTACATTACCTAACAAAAAAAAATATTTTTGTCTTTTTTCTTTCAACCTAAATCTCTCAAGAAACCTGTCGAATGAGTTTCATCGTCGGGAGAAGTCCATTTTTTCTACTTTTTTCATTTTCTTTTGACAAAAACTACTACACTCAGAACAAATACTACAACTAAGCTAAGATAGCACAGAAAATTATACTAAGAATCTCCTCACCCACCCTTAAAATTGTGCAATGTCCTAAGTGCACACTATAAATAACAAGAGGGTAAAAGAGACTCCCTGGTAGACCAAAGGCCGAAGAATTAGCAGTTCACGGGATACTCAGAATTCTCCCAGGTATGGTCGTTTGTTTGGCACCTCACACTTAGTTCTCACCATCTAACTCGTTTTTGCACTTCCAATGGCTTTGCCTCCTATGCTTATAATCACTAATTCATCACTTTTCCTTCCACTTTGAGGATATAAATTGCGCCCCCAATTTTGCATCAATTTTTTTATCATGTTCCTGAGGCGGTGGTGTAAAAATAAAGGATCCAAGCAATATGTATTGCATCTTTCACTTCTTGGCCTTTAAGTGAGGGATGTCATTTGGTCTCATTGGTATGGAAAATTTCAGGATATAATCACTTTGTTACTCATCTATTGACTCCTCCATATGCTCGAATGGATCAATTCGCATGTCACCAACCAAATACAATGTTGAAAAGTGTTTAGAATGAGGTCTAATACGCTCCAACTCCAAAATTACATTATTTTTTACATCCTCTATTTTGCACTCTTCGTCAACCTTGACATCATTAATAATATTTTGGTCGAATAGTTGGAATTCCTCTTTCTGCTGCACAAGCTGGCCAATATCCACAAAAATTGGTTGTAGGGCATCAGACACCTCAACCTTTTTATTCAATTGAGCCTGTAGGTCATGGATATCTGAGCCAAATTGGTCTATCTCTTGCCTGAGCTCAGTTCTTCCTTCTATCAGTTGTTCTGTCATATTTGAAAGACCATCACAGAGAAACTCATGTGATCTTATCAGTTGAGCTTGTTCCTCTATCCAAGATTGGCTCAGTATATCTGCTTCTTCAAAATTATTTTCTGGTGGGAACTCGCTTTCTTTAGCCAATTCTTCCGCCTCGACCTTCATTCTCATGATTGATGCACTAATTCTTTCTATAACTTTTTGATTTTCATCTTGTTGCTCGGCTCCTTGCCTTATCATGTCCATAATAGCCTTTTAATTTTCATCTTGTTGCTCGGCTATCCGCCTCATTATGTCCATAATACGAGCATCACGTTCCATATCCTCCACTTCATTGCTCCTATCAAAATCATAAATATTATTAAAAATATTATAATAAGAGCTCTGAGACGGATAATAAGAATTAGGACAACCATCCCAATGGCCACCTTGACAACCACAAACATTACAAAAATTCGACACATCAGATTGAGATGTACAATTTTTCCACAAGTGTGGTCCTCCATAATATAGACAAAGGTCGCAATAATAAGAATAACCAATAATCGACCAATTCTCGTTCCAAGATGCCATGTAATCAAAGACAATAAAATATTAAACTAAGATAAAAATAAAAATAAAAACTTGAATAGATAAAAAGAAAAAAAAATCCAATTTAGTAGAATAGTTGATTTCTAAGTCCCCGGCAACGACGCCAAAAACTTGTTACTTCCAAAGGCACACGCAAGTATATGTGGTCGTACAAGTAATATAAGATTGTAAGTTTAGATATCATACCCACGGGGACTTGTGATTAACTATCAACTAAATTAAACCAAACAATTAATCTATTCAAGCGAATCCTAACGTATGAAAATTTAACTAAAATTAATCTAGAGTAACAAATTAAGAGATTAAAGAAAACAACGACAAGCTTAAAGACGAATTCAATGTGAGTGAATATTCTAGAGCTATGGGTTAACTAATAATCCCGTTGAGTTTTCCACTTAAATCGTCTAATTAGTTCATCTGCTTTATTGGTTGACAGGGTTAATATTACTCGTAGCCTTCTCCCGAAGTACTATGTGCCTATTCAAGATAATCTAACGCCTATATTCTTATGGAATTAGAATCAACAAAAACGCGTTAATAATTCCTGTATAGTAACCAAGCAAGGCGATTAGGTATATTCCTATCCTAACCGCAAATTCGCCCCCACTCAGAGTTAAGATCTTGCTCTAATCAATCTTATATGCAATCTAGAATTTCCTCTCTCGAGTTCAATCCTAGATTCGTAGATAGTATTCAATTGGTGATCAAGCAATCAAATAATTAAGTGCAAGGTTGAATAAATAAACCAATATGATAAAATAATAAGAACAATTCAAGCTTCAAACTACAACGTTCATGTAGCACCCAAAACTCTAGAACTAATAAACTATGAAATTAAAATAAGAGAAGAAGAAGAAAAAAAAGTAGGTAGAAGCCTCCTCCAAGCGTGGTATGTCTTCCTCCACGTGAATTATCCTTCAATATATGTTCCTCCCTCCTCAAAATAGGTTTAGATTGGCTTTTATATGATTTGGGGGCGTCTTAGGGTCGAAATAACTGAGTCCCGGTCGAAATAGGACATATTTATGTTTTGAGCGTCCAGGGAAGCGTGGGACACTGGCCCTCAACTTTTCAACGTTCTGTTTTGTGCGCCACAGGTAGCGGCCTACGCTGCATGTGGCCTCAAATTCGCACTTTCGCCTTTTCGTCCTATTTTCGCTCTAATTCGCGCACTTTCATCCCAAATTGCATTCAAATGATTCCTACACATAGAAATACCACAATTTAGCACAAATTATTATAGTATACATCTCAAATTTATGATAGATGGGCAAAATGTAAGGCAATATACATCAAAATATGCATACATAAGCCAAACATCAATACTACAGTCAAACATCTCTGTAGCAGCATCCGTATATAACAGTCATTCACTGTAAAAGCCTAATTTTTCCCAGAACCGATTTCTTATGTTATATTTTACCTCTCTATAACAGTTTTCTTCCTATAGCAGCAACAACCATCTTTATGACAGTACGCTCTTTGTAAAATTACCTATCTATATCAGCCATGTAGATTTTCTAAGATTAGTTTTAATAATAATTTTAAATTTTTTAATCAAATATTTATAACTTTAATATAAAACGTATAATAGAAATATATATCTTAAAGATAACCAGTACGTTCCATGAAAATATGCACATTATTATTGTGTTTTTTGGAAGATCTTCAAATGATATATTTTATATTAGAAAAAATACCAAAAATACTTAAAAGATTCAATTGTTAAGCTCTTAGATTGCCTTCAAGGAAAAGCAATTGAATATCCTTTTGCTGAAAGTTTGGATGCAGTTCTTCGCCGATTCAAGCGTTATACCGCTAGTAAGAGACTGGAATCTATGAAACAAGCTACAATTATGGAGTTCTTCAATAAATCTTGAAAGATTTAATTGTATGTCTTAGAGTTTAAATGTTTGTACGTTTAATTATGAATTTTTTTAATAATGTATTATATTTCTTTAGCATTTAATTCGTGAATATTCATATCTTATGAGATTTTAAATTTAAATACTTTTTTACCTTTATATGTAATATTAAAAAAGAAAGTAAAATAATTTTTGGAAAATTTTTGTTTATAACAACAAAAATATATTCAAATGCCAAATGTTGTTTTAAGTGTATAACAACCACTCACTGTAAAAGTCAAAAAAATTCGAAACAAACGATATTATTATAAAAAAGGTCTGACTGTACTGTTTTTTTTTCCTTACATAACTTACTAGTACTATGTTTTTGCAAGATTATCAGTTTGTATATGGTCGAGAATATTCGGTACACACGGACTAAGTGTGACAAAAACGATTTAGAAATCGATACTGAACATCTAATTTAAACCAAACATCCAATTGAGCAAAATATAGCAAATCAAACCTTAAGGGATGTGGCCAGGCGGATCCACTGCGACGAAATTCCCATAGTTTAGTGTTGAGGTACGAGCGATGGCGGAGTCACATGCATCCAATTTTGTCAGAAAAATAATACTATTTAGCTAAGTTATTTTTAATATACATATATATATATATATATATATATATATATATATATATATATATATATATATATA